>JAHWFP010205976.1:0-17136 GCA_023313725.1 Lithobius niger | reverse complement strand
GAAGGCAGCCATTTTGTCTCTGATATCACTACTTTCTTTGGCGAAAACTTGGTGGGTTCCTTTACCCTTATGGGGTTTCTGTATGATATCACCCCGTTTGGTTTTATGGTTTTGCTTTAGCGTTGATTGTGAGCTCCTAACGAAAATTTAATTGTAAATCGTTTCTTGAAGAGCCTAAAGAAAATCGTCACTTTGGCAGAAATTAATGATAACTGATTAATTATATTTTCAATACAGTTCCCGTTATATTACATTTGAAGGAACCCATCAAGTTTCCCCAACAGAAAGTAGTGATATCAAAGCCAAAATGGTTGCCACCAAGTTTGTGGTCCGAACCGTGATCACTCAAGCTTAATTAATTGCCAATCACCGAGGTGTCGGTTAAGACTGAGTGATCAGGGTTGGGACGGAACACTTGGTGGGAGCCATTTTGTCTCTGATATCACTACTTTCTATGGCGAAAACTTGATGGGTTCCTTTACCCTTATGGGGTTTTTGTATGATATCACTCCTTATGGTTTTATGGTTTTGCTCTAGTGTAAGTATTGATTGTGAGCTCTTTACGAAAATTTCATTGTAAATCGTTTCTTGAAGAGTCTAAAGAAAATCTTCACTTTGGTATGATTAATGATCGCTGATTAATTATATTTCCAATAAAGTGCCCGATGTATTACATTTGATTGTAAAACAGAAACAAGTGAGCACGATATGTTAGTTTAGTTTAGGCCTATTTAGATTATTGGTTTTTTTTTCAAGAATTCACGGGATTTTCTTTCCCATAAACAGCTTAGAAGATGAGCAAGTTTACGTATTTTAGGTAAGTTAGGATTAGACTAAACATTTTGATTTAATTGTGAAACGGAAACAATACGTTAATTGAGGCTGCATTGTTACAATTATTTTCAGAACAGATGGCGTGTTCCCAACATTCACGAAAACAGCATTACAAAAGTTTACAATCTTTGGGGTGAAAACCTCCCCAAATGTCAAACTATAAAAATCAAACGTGAACTGAATGTCAAATTTCAATCATATTGGTCGCATAAATTATTTTATCTGAGTGTAATTAGCTAGTAATACGTAATTACAAACAAAAACGTCAACTGTGCTGTAAAAAAAGGGGTTATATGATTGAAGTTTTACTTTACTTATTAAACGGGTAAAAATTGATGATTTTTAACAGAAATAATCAAATACACAATTGATAAAATTGCAGCTGTTTCAGTGCTGTTGTGCTTTACGTTTTAAATGTATGATTGGTAAAGCACAACAGCTCTTAAACAGTTGCAATTTTCTCAATTGTACATTTGATTATTTCAATTAAAAATCATCAATTGTTATCCTTGTACATTCTAACAAGTAAAGTGAAACTTCAATTACATAACCTCTTTTTTTGTAGCACACTAGACGTTTTTATTTGTAATCCTTGTACCTTTTTTACAGCTTTGGCGTCGCGCTACAAAGGTTTATGCATGCTGTCGATTGTTGCTGCCCACTTTGAAAGAATTCAGCTCAGCTCTGAAAGCTTGAATGTACGAAACAAATACACCATTCTATCGTTTCTAGCTGCAAATTTAGAGGCTTAACAACGCAGCTTAGGTTGATTTAAAACTATATGCGTTTAGCTGAAACACGGATTCTTTCATTTTACTTATAAACAATATTTTTTTTTAGCAAAGAATTTTCATAACACGTGCACGAAGAATGGATCTGGCGTTTGTTGCGTGGCATTGTTGCGTAATTACAATGGTTAAAACAATGTAAAACAATCAAACTGATTAGGGGCTGTAGGCGGGCGCATAGCTACGAGACACAGCCTCAATATACTACTCCCATAACTCCGGAATGGCTCGACCAATTAAAAAAGTGGTCTCTGTGAGGATGAAGCCCAAGGAAATTTCTGGCTTAGATCATGTTTCAGATTTTAGGTAGGTGCAGTAGTTTTTCTGAAACGGTGTCGGCCAAGAACAAGAACAAGATAGATAATATGTAAATTAATTTCTTTGAGCCTTAAGTCAGCCGAAGCAACTTAATGCTTGTATGGCTGAACCGGCTCAATTTTGAACGTTACCAGACCTTTAGAGAAGAAGAAATATCTGGTAAAGGGAGGTGCCAACCCGGGGATTCGATCCGGGAAACCTCCGATCATGGCAGGGACCGAAAGATTGTCCAGAATTGGCCAGAATAATTCCCATAGCCGCTGAAGGAGCATGGTAGCCTCTCACGCAACCCTGGCCGGCAAGATCCCCTTTCCAAGGGTTCTACCAGATCCGCAAACCTCCAGCAACCAGGCTGAGCTCTCTCACAACTCAGCTATGATGACCACAAAGAACAAGAACAACAACGACAAGAACAGCAACAACAACAAGTGAACAATTTTCAAATTTGCATGTACCTCCCTACGTTTGCTCTTTCACAGAATTGCATAATTTTTGGTATAAATATACCTTCGATACCTATCTACTATCTGGGCAAGTTTGGTCGAAATATATTAAATACATATATATATATATATATATATATATATATATTGGTATTATTAGTTTAACTGGAAAGAGGTCGTCAATCATATATATACACGTCTACCACCGAGTATAACAACAATGGATTTCAGATTGCAACGACAACAGTATAAAATATTCGTACATTATTAATACAAAATGCTGAAATTCTTACATGCGGCCATACATTTTTGTAATTGATTTATTAATAAACTAATTAAGTAATTCCCGCTAGATACTCTGAGATACTCGCAAGATACCCCTCCTGCAGTGGGTAGGTATCGATCATTTTAAAGCACTCATGTTTTTGCTCCCTTAAACTCGTTCGTGCTCAAAAAAATTACTGATAACTACCCTTGCACTCGGGATATTACCTGTGAGAAACACATTCGACCAATCACCCCCAATGAAAGGTGATGTTATCTATTTTTGGTCTACTGATCTAAACCCTTTGCCTCTGAAACTTTTACATCTCCCAAGGACTTTAGCTTATTGTTCATGAATTTCTTGTCATGGATTTTTAAGTCATGAATTTCTTGTCGTCATCCTTTTAAGCCACATCACTTGGTAGAAGAGCTCATTACCACCTAATTCAGCACCGTTAAACCTGAACCAAAATGGCTAAAGGTAATCTTGATGTGACCAATCTTGGTGGCGATCTTGACGTTAGCAATCTTGATGGCAATCTCAACGTTACTATTCGTCAATACAACCGAGGAATATAAGCATTGTTTTACATCATGTGTATCCCAAATAACGCCGTGTATATAACCAAAATTACCATTTTCTACCATAAAAAAAATTCACATCACAATTTTAGTAGGCTTCCTAAAAAAATTGTATGGTAAACTCACACAAAAAAAAGCTTTTACCATAAATTGATTTTTTAATTAAATACTGTCATTTACATTTAAAATGCTGAAAATAAACATTGTTTTTAAAATAGATTCTAAAAACCTATATATATAGTATGTGCCTACATTAACCGTTACTAATTTTTGTGGCTGTTCAATTTTTGTTTTGTTTTTCATTGTTTGTATTTCGTTTTTTTTTTTCTGGTAACGACCAGATGGAGGCGATTTTTGCATAGTCACCTTATACGAACCTACACATTTTGGTGAATATAAAAGACGGGAAAGCCAAAGGCTCACAAGAAATAACTAAATACAGATGCAAACCTATTTACGTTGCCTTTTGGACTTATATGTCAGACTGCCTGAGCGGGGAATCGAACCCACGACCTTTGAAACCAAAAGCCGAGGTCCTACCGCTGAGCCGTGTCAGTATGGTTCAGCGGTAGGACTTCAGCCTTTGATTTCAAAGGTCATGGGTTCGATTCCCCGCTCAGGCAGTCTGACATATAAGTCCAAAAGGCAACGTAAATAGGTTTGCATCTGTACTTAGTTGGTGAATATAAAGTGCAAGTGTCCATTACCATTTCGTAGAAAAGCTATAGATGGGTATGGGAAATGTTAACCTTTATTTATTGTCAATAGCATCGCTTAGAACTTGGCAGAATTTTATTTCCCTAGTCAGAGCTGTAAGCTGAAGGGCTTACGTGTATTACTAGAATTGATCCGTAGTTGTCGGTAATTCAAACGCAAACCTCTGGTCACTCGCTGAACTCTGCCTCGCTGGAAACTCCCACGTATCACTTTCCATTGCAGATTTCAGTTATTTCTCACTTTGTCTCAGGTTTTTGTACTGGCAGCTAATAAGTGAAACAGGCAAGGAGTGAAACAAGACTCATGATGAACTATAAAGCAGCAACTTAGCAATTAGCGTACAATCCTTCACTGTTAGCATAGTTCGTGTCTGTTAAAACTTTCTGCTGCTTATCTTTGTCACTGTATCGGCATTCTTCGTCACTCTGAGAACTGGTACCTGGTACGACTTCGATGTCACTGGTACTCTGCGTTGCCTGAACAGTCTTCGATGTTTGTGGCACGTTTTTATAAACATTCGACTTGGAACTCTTTTTCTTCTGCTGCAGGGCATCTAGTTCCAATGGAGTCAGCGGCAAGGGATCATTCCGCCGTGGTTTAATCATTGTATGGTTAGCTGAAGATGATGTTGAATGAATGGAGCCAGGCGCTGAAATATAATGAGCATAATGAGTAATAAAAAAATAACTAGAAAAAGATTCGCTACAATCATTATGGAACAATTTTGGTAAAGAAATATACAAAAAAAATTGGTTATTATTTATGGTGATTAAGGCAATTAAATTAAGTTATTGTGTGCGCAGCGCATCTTGAGACCTGCGAGTATTTATGAGCGGCTACGTCTTCCTGGAGGGGGCGGCTTTAATCGACGGCCGCCATTGTTTTTGTAACCATCTTGGATATCAACAAGGCACTCTGCTTCTGAAAACGTACAATCGATTACCTATGTTCGTTCTGCGGAGAGCTCAAGATAGGCCGCGGACACTATAAACAGTTCTTAAAAGTACATACCTTTTCACCATATTCGAGCATCCTGAGCGAAATAGTTTTTGCAACATTTACATACATCAGAGTACATGTAAGCAAAAAACATTTCTCAAGAGAGGAAAAACAGGAAATGAATCCCTTTGCAACGTTTACACGCTTCTGAAGTAAATGTTGCAAAACTTAGCCGTGCTGGAAAACCAACTGGGAGGAATGTACCTTTAAGTTTTCATTACGCCAATCAACATAATGGAGGAGGTCAGTTGTGCTGAATGTTGGTAGATTGTATCTCATAATATTTCTTGTGTTTCTTTAGAATAGAATGGAACAGAATAGGTGACGATCAGTAAGCTAAGAGCTCGTTGAAGGCAAATGCGGAAGACGTTAAGTGGAACCACCATCGCGTTATTTTTTTTATTTATTTATTTTTTTTTGTGCCGCAGGAGGAAGGAAACCGGAGCACATGGAGTAAACGCTCATTTAACGGACGGGAAACAACCGGAGAAAAACATGAACAGATAGTTTTTTTTTCTTTTTTTTTTTTTTTCAACAAGGGGTTTCCTGTTTCCTGACAAACCAGACTCACAGTTCATACATAACAAGCAACCTACTTTAATTTTCAGCACAATAGAACATTTGTGTGCCTTGTTCACAATCAAGTCCAAAAAGCCAAAAAAAAAAAAAAAAAGACAAAAAAAGGGACCACCAGCTCTGTAAAACCTAGCTGGGTCCCGCCATGTTGGGCTGGTCCCTTTTTTTTTTTGTCTTTGTACATTTGATTGTGAACAAGACACACAAATGTTCTATTCTGCTGAAAATTAAAATAGGTTGCTTGTGATATGTATGAACTGTGAGTCTGGTTTCTCAGAAACCCCTTGTTGAAAATCTCCGTTCACTCACAAACTGGTCGTTTTGCATGTACATATAGAAACGCTTCCCTTCACCGGAATCGACCCCGGGATTTTTAAAAGCCAGACATGTACACCCAGGGCCAAGACGCCTGTCAAATCTGACGCCCTAGTGTTCACGGTTACTCGTGCACCCGTGAAAACCTTTGTGGCCGTCTGGACTGCAGTTCCTGGGTAGTATATGATGGATGTTTGTTTATTTATTTGCCTACTGCAGAGCCATTTCTCCAGATGGGAAAATTAGAAAAAAAAAATCGTATTAATACTTACTGTAACTGTTGGCTAAAGGTTGCAGTGGTAGCTCGTAGCCATCATCAGTGGTGTTAACGTGACATTTCGGGCACTGCAAATTGCATAAAATAGAAGCATAAAGCATGATACGTGTGATGAAATTAGAGTATTTTACTGACGAAGATACTACAATACATGCTATACTGAACTACGAAAATACAATACTGGAATGATACTATGATTTTCTTAAGTATAACTTTTTTTTAATTTTAACGGATTTTGACAATAAAGTACGCCATTCGAAGCGTCTTTTTGAGAGCTTTACAATGCTCTTTACCGCATGTCGATAGCACAAACCGTTCTTGAGAAATCTTCAAAAAAGTCTAAACATATCCGTTACCATAAATTCGTTTCCTCTTTTTCTGATTTATCTGATGAATGTGACTTTTTGCCCCCTAAGGCTCTGTTTGCCCTAGTCACATAAAAAGAAAAACCCTTCTTTACAAAGCCATTCAACATCCGCCTGAATTTTTTGACTAAGTTGGATGGATTAGTTTTTTTTTATGAGCTGCCAACGAACTATACCAACAGAATTGTGTGCTAATTAGTACACGAATCTGTTAGTTGTACTTTGGCAGTTTATAAAACAAAAACTAATCCACCTATCTTAGTAAACAAAATCAGGAGGATGTTAAATGGCTTTGTGAAGGAGGGTTTTATTTTTTACGTGACAAGGGCAAACACAGCCTTAGGGGAAATAAGTAAAATTCAACAGAAAAAATCCGTAAAACTGGAAAAGAAATTTGGTAACGAATAAGGCTACTGTGTATGGTATTGTATAGATCGCATTGCGTTAGAAGTACATTTTCCATATGGTAAACAATGTGTCTCCAGGATATCAGTTGTAAGTCCCTCGTTCAAAGTTATAAAACGTCAAACTTTGGTGTGAGGACATAATAACCGTGGCGTTCATGTAGGTGGAATAATTCTTATTTTTTTTTATCCTGGTTGCATCTAGTAAAAATAAGCAACTGCACTTATTTTGGCTGTAACATACTTAAACAATTTAAGACAATATAAAATGGCTACTACTTACTAACAATACCACTGAACGCATATCCATGAAATAAAAAAAACTCATCACCAAGCTGCACAAAAAATGCAAAGATCACAAACTGATTAAAATTATAGCTTGCTACTACGAAAACAAAAAGTTTTCTATTCTTTGCCGAAAGCGTTTATTCATCTGTTTTATTCGTTAATTTTAATAGTTAAGTTTTTATTTTTGCTTTTTCCTGCCGAAATGGGAGATACGACAGACCCACGGTAGTTGATGTAAACTGCTGAACTATACGAATATTGCAATATTGTTACAATTTTGCTATAGCGGCAATTTTTGTTAACTGAATCAGCTTCAACACTACTCTTTATTCTTTGGTTTGGCATCTTTTCGGTCTTTAAATATTTTTTTTTACACTAATATTGTAATCTCAAGCTATTCTTCTCTAATAATTTTTAATCAGACTTAGTTTTCATTAGGTTATATAGCTTTTCGTTGTACAGTGTGTGTTTGAGTGTGTTTTCGTGTCTAGTTCAGACACAAACTCTGACTCACAAAATCACAAATTCAGTCAGATATACGATATTGCTAGCTTCGCTCGCACATCCGACTGTTCAAACAAAAATAGGGGCTTTTCCAAAGTAAAGTTCGTGTCATTTTCGTAATTATATTTAAAAAAAAAATATTTTTCTGTTTTGTACTATTGCAAGACGAGCTGCTCCCAAGCAATTCCTAAGAAATAAATAAACATTTTTCAAGAAAGTGTCATTTCCGAAGTCGAGCAGCTACAGCTCTTCATTACTTTATGGAATCGTACCGGAAACCCATTAAGGATGAAGGGATCAACGCAGTTTTTACCCTGAATAACGATACCTGCTACATTTTTCTTATCGTAACCGCTATCACAGACATTCGACTACTATACCATCAACGCACAAAATAGGGTTCGGTATGCTTTCGTGTTGATAACTTTGGGTGTCAGTTTGGTTAGAGAGGGAAGTTTGGTTGTAGCTACTTGAATCAGAAATATCTGGTTTAAATGACAAAAAAAAAAATATATACGGCTACTTCATTCTTCCAAAATTTTGGTGTCGGACCACAATTTTTTTTAAGTTTGTTTGTATTCTACTACAGCAGCCTCCCGTATGTGGCCGGTTATCATATTGTGATTTCCTGTTTACATAAAAATACCGTGACACCTAGGGGAGTCCCCCTTATTTTGCCGGTTATATAGAGCATTGTTGTGATTTCCCGTTTCATGAAAATACTGTGAGTCACTACATCTGCCAATTACTGTTGAAGGTCGTTACTAATTAAACACCACCGTTACCAGTCGCCCAACGCTCAAGCTTCCGAGACCTCAATAGAACTAGGGAATCCCCCCCCCCTCCCTTATATTCACGGTTTTATAGAGCATTGTTGTGATTTCCCGTTTCATGAAAATACTGTAAATTTCAGCCTAGCAGTTGCCCAAGTTATCATTTGATTTCGTTAGATCCAGGGTCAAGATCCCGTTTGCATGAAAATATTGTGACCGGAAAAAAATATGTCGTCATCAGTACTGCGCATCTTTGTTGAAAACACAGTTCGAATCATTACTTATACAGGCAATTCTAATGAAAGACACGCAGACAAGAGAATTAAAATTATCGAGATTATTACTGCGGACTTCAACAGAATAAGGATTATCGACATTTCCACAGCACACACACACACACATACACAAACGAACACACAAATCTTACGATCTTAGTTATATAGACTAGGACAGCCCATTTTGTTTTGGTCGGTTTCATAAGAGCATCGTTATGATTTCCTGTTCGCATGAAAATACTGTGACGTTACTCCATCTGACAATTATTATTGTTGAAGGTCCTTAAAAACTGTTATTGAGATTAAGTACCACCGTTAGATGTCGCCAAAGCTTTCATTATAGATTTAGTTAGATCCGGGGGTTAGTCAATCCAAGGCTAGTTTAGATCTCGACAACTTGATAGCCACACTGCAAGAGCCATGGATGCCTATATGTTCTAAGATTGGAAAAAATATGACGTCATCAGCACGTCCATCTTTGTTGAAAAGACAGTTGGAATGATTACCTATACAGACAATTCTAATGAAAGACACGCGAACAAATAGAATTAGGATTATCGAGATTCCCACTACGGACTTTTAATAGGATAAAGATTATCGAGATTCCCACTGCGGACTTCAACAGAATAAGGATTGTCGAGATTCCCACTGCGGACACACACTAACACACAAGCAAATATTACGATCTTAGTTATGTAGATTCCAATAGAATTTCAAAAGACGGACTTCAATAGAAAAAGCATTGTCAAGCATCCCTGTGCGGACAAACAAACAATTCATGGAACATTACAAAGCTCGAAGGGGGGGGGGGGGTTGCCCCATCCACCTAGTCCATCCAACCCCTCTCCCTCCCAGTATGAGGTTATTTCCTCAGTCACTGTATCGTTTTGAAATAATGTCACAATATAACAGGCTAACAACCATGAACTAACAAACCTTCCTGGGTGAAGATAGCTTGGGTGGCATGAAGGCTATCGGCAAATTTTTTACACTGCAAAAATGAATCTCATCTTACGACAAATTTTAAATAGCTCCGACTTTCACTTGATCATACTTTGGTCACTAAAGCCGTCGATTTATACATGTTACTGGTTCGATTTTATGTAATAACCAATTTTGTGTTAAGTTAGCACCTGGATACGATTTAAAGCACAAAGAGGACAAGGTGAGCAAACTCTCGGAATAGGTTAAATCAGAATTCTATACTCATAGTTCTTTTGTACTACAGCATATGCATGTGGAATTAACAGGTTATTCTGAATCTGCTATTGGAATAACAAGCTTTGAGTCTGCATTTCTAACTTATTTTTGGAAATAATTTCCTTCGCGCTTTGGACAAACTGGCGTAAACCAATGACTTTAGTGATTAACCGGCTCACTTTGAACAACACCAGACAGCTTAGAAGCAGAGGAATTCCATTCAGTACTGGGACAAACCCAGGAATTCGAACTGGAGCAAACCAATGACTTTATAGATTAACCGGCTCAGTTTGATCGGCAGACAGCTCAGAAGCAGAAGAATTCCATTAGTACTGAAACAACCCCAGAAATTCGAACTGGTGCAAACCAATGACCTTATAGATTAACCGGCTCAGTTTAAACAATACCAGACTGCTCAGAAGCAGAAGAATTCCATTCAGTAGTGGGGCAAACTCAGGAATTCGGACTGGATGTAACTGAAAGAGAAAAACGAGCCAAACAGAGAAAATCGTAAACTAGAAATAACGTAGCACAGTAAGCCAGCCACCTTTATGCACTTACGTTTCACGTCGGAGTTGCATGACCCGGATTCGAACTGGCAACCCAATTCGTCCCCAGATCACTGACATAGCGCCTTTATCACTACGGCCACTCCTCCACTGGCTCGACTCACTGAACCGGTTATTAAGGTAACAGCAGTAACCAGGGCTCCATTTGACCGAGAATTCTTGCGGCCATAGGTAATTTTTAGCCACTGTTTTAAGCACTGTTGACCCACTTGCTAAAGTCGTATTACTAACGCAAAGAATGTAAAAATAATACTGTGTTTTAAGACTTTCATCAATAACCTTTAGCCTCGCTACAATAATCAGTTTAAATCCTACAACACTCAGTAAAATAACAACAATATTAATTATTATTATTATTATTATAACTCTTACCGTTCCATTGGGAGGAGATGGAGTGTATTCATTGCGTGTTTTGTCTGCACTTGATAGTTTCTTTGGCAACGAAGAAAAGTTCTAAATTGCAAGAAAGAATGCAGTGTAAACAAACGTAGTACAAGTTATGACAAAGAAAGTAATATAGTTTCAACCAAAATATATTTTTTTTTTACCATTATAAACATGGTTCAAAGAAAGTATAACGGTTCGATTTGGAAACAACATTTTCTTATGCAGGTACATTTACCAGAAGCTTCACGCGATCAATGAAATTTGGGAACTTTTGTGTACTTTACGTCCGCCTACACATCATTCTTCCTGCGCCCCATATTTGTCCAAGGATTTCATCATCATTTCTGTGGCGACAACAACCTCATAGAATATGTAGGTTTAAAAATATTTTCTCTAAATCAGTTGCAAGATAATAAAAAAAAGTTCTTCTGGGCATTTTTCAAATTATTTAAATGTTAATACAGATACTAGCCTTGTGTTTAAAATATTTTTTATAACTTGCCTTAAGTTCACCGATTAGGACGTTAAAAAGCACAATATTAACCTTCAGTACCTTCCTAAAGCGCCGAACAGAGCGAACAGAACGCACCACTGTTACAGACAGTTTGGCTCCAAACTTGACGTCGCGCGTGCGCAGTGATGTTACATCAGCCGTTCAGTACCTTCCTAAACTACAATACAGCTCAACAAGCTCAGGAGAGTATTCGATACGTCATGCCTTCACCGCGACCTGACCTGGCTAATGGATTTGACCAGGATTGGCTAATAGATGTGACCAGGCAAGAGCAATGCCAAATTGCGAACCATCTCAGGGAGGTGGTTTGCTGGGGTGGAGGTTTGAGCATGTGCGACGTAACAGTTTTGACGAAACAGATTCATCGCTGACGATGTTTACGTCAATCAAGCCGCATCAACACGGATATTAGCAGGGAATGAGCCAAACTGTCACAAACAGTGCGTTTGGTATGCTCTGTTTGATCGTTTAGGAAGGTACCGTGTTTGTTCGAGAGCTTTCGTATTGTAGTGAATCTGATCAAATCGTTATGTTTCCAATAGTAGCCACCTTCATTGTCGTGTTGCTTCTCAACCAGCCGTTTTGGATAAAGACCCCATGAGGCCAAGATTAAGGTGTTACTTGAATAAAGTATATGGTGAGTGGGAATCAATTTGGGTCACCTTTTAATTGATCAGCCATCCTCGTGTGTCTTTTGGATGATGGGTGTGTCCTCCTGTCCAGGGTTACTCAATTTTTGCAGGAGGTATACACAGATATACGATAAGATCTAGATTTGAGGTTTGGTTAACATATCTGTGATGTGTGGTACAGAGGCAACCCGGCACAGTGGCACTGTGGCTGAGTTTGGCACTAATGAACTAGCTGTCGACACGCCATTAAACCGCAATCCCCCTCCCATCCACGCTGCTTGTGTAATTAGGTATGTGTTTTTCTAGGATTTGAATTCCTAAAACTAGTAAATCCCTCAGCTGCAGTGTGTTGCAATGACATAATTCGTGTGTTTTAGCAGCGAGACTTCCAGTTAGTGTGATGGTCTAAAGCCGTAGCCAGACAGAAGGAAATTTCGTGTGAAGCAATGTGTTACTACATGTCTACAAGGTCAAAATTGCTGCACTCAAGTAGTAAGTGTAGCGTTTATTGACCAATTTTGACGTCTTTGGTAAGCCATTCAGCAACGGAATACAGCTGAAAGCAGCCAATCTGACAGGTCTGCCCTAACCAGACTAGTTGCTTGTGCTGCATGGCGTTGCGTGATAATTTACCAAAGGCGTCGAAATCGGTCAATAAGAGCCACATTTACTACTTGTATACAGCCATTTTGACCTGGTAGCCACTCAGTAACGCATCACTTTGCACTAAATATTATTCGGTTTGGTTAGGGCATGAGGCCTCGTTTATTTTGACGCATACGCATGGTGTTCGTTGCTTAAAACATGAGCTTTTCCCCATGGTCATTGCTTAAGCGCGATCATTTATAATTACATTGCAGGTAAAACAACGTTCGAATTTTGGTGTTTTCAAGTGTCAAGTGAATTTCAACTCAAGCGGCACGATACGCTCGCACGCTTAGTTGTTGCATGATGGGAAACGAAAATCAATGGATTCCATCGACGCCACAAAAAAGAAAAACGTGGTATAGAAAATGATAAAAAAAAAAAAACCAACGGTAAATTAACTTAAATGCAGTATGTAGCATTCACCATTATGGTTTCGAATCTTGCCAATGCATATGTGTAAAGTTGTGGAACAGCATAGTGAGATCGAAGTAGCGACGAGCATTAAGCCTAAACTCCATATACGCGCGACCAGCCAGCTAGCAAGGTATCATGAGACCAAAGCTGTAAAGCGTGGACTAGCGCGGCATATTCCATATACGCGATACGCGAGCTACTACGTCTCACCAAAGCAAGCGGGGCCGTCTCGCGCGTTTCTATAGTCTTGGCCCTAGAATCTTTCAGTAAGAGGATCAACACGCTCAGTTCTCTCTGCTAGCAACCAATCAGGAATAAGTCCATGACGTTTCAGGCAAGATGGCGGGATAAGCAAGCCGTTGCGTATCCCAGCACTCGGTCGGTTCGCCAGTAACAACTTCTACTGACCTATGCAATCCTGGTGATCACGTAACCACCTGAAAAATAGACATGATTCCACCTTCAACCCCATTACTGACTCAGCCAAAGGCATCGTGTACGTTATTAAACGCAGTACATGCAAATTGATTTGCATTGAACAGTGTGGAAGTGCTCTGGGAGTCGGCAAATGTGATCATGCGGGAGCCTTAGGCAATTAAGAAAGGGCAATGAACGTGGTAAGAAAAACGTTCCTGTCCACCAGTGATGGAAAAATTTATTAGACACTCTTCTTGTCAACACCATTTAGTGAGACCCAACATGCCTTCTGTCTGCTAGGTGGTTCAGGGTGGATCTGTTAGTCTTAAATTTTATCTGTTTGTAGGTATTGTGCAAAGCGTTGGTTTTATATATCAAGCGTAGCATGTTCGTTATCTTGTCTGTTTGCAAGTACACAAAGCGCAAAATTGTTTTTAGCAATGAAAAGTAAAAACATCGTTTTTTGTATACATTTGTGAGTTTAGTCTAGTTAGAAGGCCCATAGCAACTTACGCTTCCTTACTGGTTTCATATGAACTGGTTTAACGTGGGGTCTGCCCCCAAAATCACTATGATTTTCTTATTTTTTATAATTACTTCTGTACAAATCATCGATATTTACTGGGCACAAAGTTGATTGATACCTTTGTATTCGCTTATTTTACTATTTATTGTTATTATACTATGTAAATACTTGCAAGTAAGATAATAATTGTTATAGTCACTATCTCAAATTCTTACCTCTTCCTTCTTTTTCAGCTTGCTGCACAAATCTCTGTTAAAATAACAGAAATGACTTGGTTTGCAATTCCATCGGATGCAAATAACGATCGTCACCAAGACGAGAAATGCGACGAAAGATAACGGCAAAATCAGCTCTAAAGGGGACTCTCCTGCTTCTTCTATCTTCTGGCATAGGGGTGGAGGGGTAGAGGGATGAAAATCCTGAAAATGATAAAAAAAAAGACGTATGGAAGGAAAGGAAGGAAATAGTCAGTCTTAAGATTAGCGGAATTGTATCAAAAAAAAAAGGAGGAACGCAAAAATAAAATGTTTACATATCCATCGATATATTATTTTAGTGTAAGTTTGTTGTATGAAAAGACCTACGCTAGTTTAAACTGATAAATGTTGGCCTGGAAACTCACTACTCCCGTTGTTCAGGGCAAATGTAGTACACGAACAATGAAGCGGGCTAAAAGTTTAATGTTAGCAGAATAGAAATAACACGCGAATGACTAAGGGTGAATGCAGACCCAATCTTTGGCGTTTGTGGCATCAAAGTTGCAACCGATGGCAGATCAAGTAAAAACTATGGGATCGAAATGGTGCTTTCACACGCAATGGTAAGTTTCTGCATTTGTGGATAGAGCTCTCTCAAATCGCCTGCCAGGACCTGCTCGTTGGTACTTAACGTCTCACACTGCGATTCAGTGCTAAACCACCTATCTGAGCGATCAGTCGGCTAATTCTTTTCTTCAGTTGTTTTTGTTTGTATTTAATAAATTTGTGTATTTTTGACACTGACCGATTTATTGCAGAAGTAGCGTTGGCTCGGCTGTGTTGTGAGACAAAGGAAGGAGTGAAAATTCAAACCTGAGAAACACTTGAAATTAACGTAACATAGTCATAACAAAATATTGTTTTTGCGCTTTCGTGCGTTGTCTAATAGCACAGCGCAGCACAACGCTAGATTCAGACGGACCACAATCACAGATGCAATCTTTAGCGTTTGTTGCACGGTAGTGGCATAAAAATCGCAATCGGCGCCAGTGAAAAACCATGGGAATGCACTGGGACCTTCACACGCAGTGGCGCGCTTCTGTGTCTGCTGGTACGCCGCCCCCAAATCGACAGCAAGCGCCTACTCCTTGGCACTTTAGGCAACACGTTGGAACTTTAGTACCACATAACCTGTTTGGTGATCGGTCGGCTCGTTAACCTAAGTACCGTACCCCTGCTAGCATTGTTTGCGATGCCTGCTCTGGAATGAGGTCAGACTCGCCGGGAAGTATGGTGAACGGCCAATGTGTGCGTTTGTTGTCTGAAAGGTGCAGTCGATTCAGACGGGCTAGAGATATCATTTTTCCAGCGATTGTCGCACGTTTTTTGGTTCGTCTGCACCCGCCCTAATGTGAAACAGAGACTCTACGGCTGAGTGCAGACGGACCACAAAACACGTGACAATCTCAGACGCAGTCTTTGGCGTTTGTGACGCATTTGTTGCATAAAAATCGCAATCGGTGGCCAGGTAAAATCCATGGTAATGCGATCAGGCTTTCAAACGCATTGGCACGCTTCTGCGTCTGTTCGTTGCCAGCTCCAGAATAGCATGCAGTCCTTGCTCTTCGGCACTTTCGACGTCACATTGCGAACTTCAGTGCCAAACAATCTGTCGAGTGATCGCTCGCCTCGTTGAGCTAAGTACCTCACCTGGCATTGTTTGTGATGCATGCTCTGGAATGAGGTCAGAATCATCGGGAAGCGCGGCGAAAGGCCAATTTGCAAGTTTGTTGTGTGAAAGGTGCCGTCGATTCAGACGTACTAGTGGCATCGTTTTTTCTGTGATTGTCGCTCTTTTTGTGGTCTGTCTGCACCCGCCCTTATCGATCGATATATTTTTTTTGGCGTAAGTTTGTTGTATGCAAAGACCTGCCGCTGGTTTAAAATGATAAATGTTGGCCTGGAAAACTGACTACTCCCGTTTATCGAAGCATATGTGGTACAAGACCAATAAAGTGGGATAAACGTTTTATGTCAGCGCAATAGATATAACGCACGAATGACTAATGGCAGTTGCAGACGGACCAGAAAACGCTCGATAATCGCAGACACAATCTTCGGTATTTGTGGTGCGTTTATCGCGTTTCTGCGTTTGTCAATAGAGCTCTTTCAAATTTCCTACAAGCATTCGCTCCTCGGCACTTTCCACGTCACATGGCGATTCAGTACCGCACCACCTGTTTGACCGATCGGTCGGCTTTTCTTTTCTTCAGTTTTTTTTTTGTTTAATACATTTGTGTATTATTTTACGCTGACCCATTTATTATAGAAGTAAAATGTAGGCATGTGTTGTGAGACCAAGAAAGGACTTGGAATACACGTAACATAACCTGAACCTAATAGTGTCTTGCACTTTTCTGCCTCGTCAAATGGCACAGCACAGCCGAATATGAAACAGACACTCTTCAACATTCATCGTTGAGTGATGCCTGTTTCTAGAATGGGTTCACAATCGCCGGGAATCGTTAAGGAAGACCAAATCACTAATTTGCTGTCTGATAGGTACAGTTGATTCGGATGCGCTCGTGGCGCATTTTGTGGTCCATCTGCAGTCACCCTAACTGATTAATTAAATGGGGGAAAAAGGGCCTTGCAAGAGTTGATTCCGGTTTTTACAGATCTAATTAATTGTGAGAGCTAGACTGATTAAAGAAAATTTAACCGTGGTACGTTTGCAGATTGCCTTAAAAAATTGCAATGGGAATTGAAACTAATGCTCCATCGTTGTTACTAATTTTGGCCAACACTGGTAGCTGAAAATGTTTCCGTTATTGAGATAAATGTAAATATTGGTTTAAATATGTTTTAATCAAGAGGAGACATTACCAAAAAGCTTTAATTTGAAAACTT
>JAHWFP010205975.1:33683-53953 GCA_023313725.1 Lithobius niger | reverse complement strand
TGTCGGCATTAATTTCTGCGCGTTCCAGCAAAACAATGGCGGTCTCCTTGTCGTGTTTTGGTGATGCACTAATTAAATTGTTGTATCGGACGAATAAGTAACGTATTCTTACCGCACAATTCTTGCGTTTAGTTATTGTGTAAATGATCCAAGTATAGCATGCATGTCAAAATGTATGTAATTGCCCTTTAAGATGGCACGGGCATACAGCCTGTGTGCCTAACGGTCTTAATGAAATGAATTAAATGAAATAGAATTGAATTGAATCGGCTCTCTAAGTTTGTGTTCATGCTCCCTAAAAAAAAAAGAAAACAGCAGAGGTCAATGAGAGAATATTGTCGTTTATTAGAAGAAGAGAAGAAGTGGGTCCAATCACGTAGGAAAAAAAGTAATTTTTAATGCGATTTTGAAGTTAAAAAAAAACATGATGAAAACATTGATACGGCAATTTATGTCACGTTGTTTCTCGCTGCGCAATTTAATTGCTACACTCAACTTGTTGATGTTGTAAGAGGGTCAGTTGAACTGGCTTCATTTCACCAGGCCAGGGCATGCTGTTTCACTGTCCAACAAACCAAACTTTGTTATAGCATAGATGAAGGTACAGAATGAAGATAGAGATAAACGTAGATAGGGCCAGAAAAGTCCTATGAAAGTTGTGATAGCCACCTAGGAGAAGTTTGTTCTTCTAATGTATTTACTTAATCACGTTACCAAAATTGCGTGCATACTATGATATCAACACTCTCTCAGTAAAAGTGGAGATAAAAGCAGGCTTGATGTTTCACGTGATCTATAAAAGTTGTAATATCCATCCAAAAGCAAAACTGGTACAAGAGAAGCCGCCAAGTTTTCAAATAGTCTTAGCCTTGGAAAGTGGTGATATCATTCAACCAGGAAAAGGCCGCCAAGGTTGGCCTTATTAACCAAGAAAGTTGGCTCATTGCCCTCCTCTTTAATTTTATTTTTTAAATTGCTAACTTCGGTAACCTTTCCCTGGTTAAATGATATCACTGCTTTCAAAGACCAACACAATTTTGGCAACTTGGTGGCTTCTCTTATAAGAGTTTTGGTTTTGGGTGGATAAGATTGACTAAACAAAAAAACGGCGGGGAAAATATTAGAGCTTGTATCCCCATGGAACGCACAGCTGCGAAGGTACGGAAATTAAAAAAAAAACAGATGACAATTCACTCGAACGAAACGAACTATAATTTGAACTCCAATTCCAGGAAACGAGGACTGTTTTTACTCACTGGTAATGTTAGAAAGGGAAGGCAATTATGTTCGAAATGTGTCTGTGTTTGTGTTTTTCGGTTTCTGTTTTAGTTATATTGTGCCTGCGTGATTACTTGTTAATTTTATGTGTGCGTTCTTTTATTTTTCAATTTTGTAGGAATTTTGTTGTTTACGTGTCGCGACCCAGAATGATATCGGATGTTCAGTAATATTATCACGGATAATCCGCGGCTCCCTCTTTATGTTGCTCTTGGTAACACCTTTCTCCTACACACTTCAAAACATTTTATCAAATATAATGAAAAGTTAGGGACACAATTTCAAAACCAAAATGAAAATATCGTGATTTGTTTAGTGGTACACATCGTGATATTTATGGAAGTTGACAGATGATTCTTCCCTGGCCACGTTAGTATAGAATTTAATAGATTTTTATTCATTTGGGGAACCATGCCCGCACTGTGGGTGGGAATCCCTACCCTGGGCGCTCCTATGAAATAGCCCCCGTCCCGTCTCTTTTTTTCTTTACGAAACAGTTTCGTGCTTTTTTTTTTTTGGCTGCTTTGTGTTAACTGAAAACAAAAGTTCCGTATTAAAAACTCAACAAAACACCTACACTTACAGACACAGACTACACTCTGAAGACGATGTGTACTGACAGTACACATGAATGTGTACTTTCTCAGCCTCCACACGAGTTGTGTACTGGCAGTACACAGTCTCTGCACTGAGAGTACACATTCTCGTCATAGGTTGTGTACTACCAGTGCACAAATTGTACTCTCAGTACACAGTTCGTATGGAGGCTGAGAAAATACACATTGATGTGTACTGCCAGTACACATCGTTTTCACAGTGTACCGTATATTGTAGCTCAGCCAGACAGCCACTCGCCATGGTGTCAGCCCTCCCCCATCTCAGAACGCAGGGCATTTCCTTCGTTTTGTCGTGGGTTGCGTTTGAGGCTTCACGATGACACTCCTCTGACTTTTCGGCGCCCCGTGGATCATTCCCACCCACACTCCACAATAGCCAGTCCGGTCCTGTGGGGAACACCTCTCTTTAACTAAGAAATTGGCGGCATGGCACAGGAATTCACCTGAATGTCAATGCAATTGTCAATTCACCCAAATGTCAATTTTCGTCGAATTTCGCCGCACAGCTTTGAACTTCAGATTGGGTAACTTGGATTCCCTGCTTTGTGCACTGTTCCAAATTCCGTGCAATATTCTTAAAAACGAACGCTCTCGTGTAGTAGCAACGAACTTTAAGACCGAAAGACTGGGGAAAAAAAAGATAACGTTTAGATTTTTATTTGATAACATCACAAATTCGCGTGTTGTGGGATGAGCCGAATTTCTCATTTAACTCGCAATTTTACGCTAAATTGTAGCTATTTTCTCGTTCATATAACGGACAGCGAAGTCTCAAACGACAGAAATGAAATATTCCCCGCACGATCTCTTCAAGATCGGAGTTCGAGAGAGAAATTCGGGCCACTGCAACCGCTGTTTGGTGTGGCACGATTTGGTTGGATGGGGGAACTTGACCCCATAAAGATGACCTCATGTTGGCGGCGTTTCTTAACACCGCGTTGAAGGCGAAGAACATCACTCTAAAACACCCGTGCTGCTGATAGATACGAAGTAATTACAGATGAAAAGTGTGGTATAGTAATTATATCCAGGGTCGTACGAAGCCTCGTGGACTGAACTCAATAAAGCAAAATGAAAACAACAATTTGAGTAATTTCTAATACAATCTGAAAGTTGTTCCATCAACGGGCATCGCGAAAATCGTGACATACCCTAAAATAACCCCCCCCCCCTCCCCAAAAAAAAAATTTTTTTTAAGGGATTCTGGTGGAGTAACATGTACCCTTCATGGAACAACAGTTTTTTTTATTAACTGAGATCTTTTATGGCTAAAAATATATATTATTACAATTTTTTTTTTGGGGGGGGGGGGGTTTTAAGGCTGTATTGCGTAAGGTTATACGTTTCACATTCAAACTTGATTTTCTCAGATCGTGCATATCGTAGGCGGTCAATCACTAAAAACATCATAACTTTACTTAAAATTGAGATAATAACTTGAAGTCTTTTACACAAGTTTCCAGGTGTAGTAACTATCCACCCAAAACCAAAACTGGTAAGAGAAGCCGCCAAGTTTACTAAAAGGGTCGGCCTTTCAAAGTAGTGATATCATTCAACCAGGGAAAGGCCGCCAAGGTTAATCCTATTAGCCAAGTTAATCGTACCTACTAATAGTTCGAAGGTTTATTAAAAACTAGAAGATTGCCTAGCGGTAGCAATCTTCAAGTTTTCATTTAACGTCCAAAGTATTATTCGGTGCGATTAACTTGGCTAATAGGATTAACCTTGGCGGCCTTTCCCTGGTTGAATGATATCACTACTTTGAAAGGCCGACCCTTTTTTTTAAACTTGGCGGCTTCTCTTACCAGTTTTGGTTTTGGGTGGATATCAAGACTTTCATAGGCTCGTGAATGTACAAAAAATCCCACGGTGTAATTGTTACCCCAACCTTTTTTGTCTGGAGGTATTTTATTGTATGAATGTTCTCATTCATAATTCTCACATTTGCTATTGTCATTCCAAATAAATTAATAACAAGCGTAACAGTATGGTAATTGCAAGGACCTAATCAATTCATATGGAATAAAAGATGCCATGTGTTTTATTGAACCAGTAATGAGAAATTTATTCGGGTCGTGGGGCAGATAATTCATTTTGAATTCGCGTACCGTAAAAAAAAAAAAGATTTGGATTTGGTGGGAAAAAAACGACCAAACCTTTGCAATAAAAGATACTCCGTCTCTTAGTGAACCACCTATTTGCAACAACAATGAATTCTGACAATTAGGTACTGAAACGATAAGCGTGTAACACTGAAGCATGTTATAATCTACTGTTGGATGACAATACAAACAATGGTTACAACAATAATTTTGCACTTACGAGCCACTTCAGAGTCACGTGCTTCTAGCTGCAACCCCCATTTTAGATAAAGGCACTTCCCCATATGACGCTTTACCTGTCTGCCGAAATTTAGATCTGGCAACTTTCCCTAATGAGCTGTAGAGGTGTCTTTATACCCTACGAGAATTAACATGGGAGCCTGGTGACAGCTAGTTACTAGTTAGTTACTAGTTACTAGTAACACTCAACGTTATTGAGGGCACTTTTTCTCCATAAAGAACACGTTCCCACATTTTCGTGTTGAGTTTTTCTTTGTTACTGGACCCACGACACCTGATTCAAACGATTTGCAAAGATTTCTACCGCATGGGGAATTTACACCAGTATGCTGAAATCACGTATAAGTTGGTTTCAGTTAAAAGACACCGTCTACTAGTGAGCCGCAATCTGACAAAAATTACACTCTAACAATTACGCTCTAACAATTAAGCTCCAACAACAATAAAACGTCTACTTGGCGGCGACTCACTAGCGTGTGTCTAGATCAACGTTATTGAGGACACTTTCTCTCCATGAAGGACACGTTCCTACATTTTCGTGTTGAGTTTTTCTTTGTTACTGGACCCAAGACACCTGATTCAAACGATTTGCAAAGATTTCTACCGCATGGGGAATTTACACCAGTATGCTGAAATCACGTATAAGTTGGTTTCAGTTAAAGGACACCGTCTACTAGTGAGCCGCAATCTGACAAAAATTACACTCTAACAATTACGCTCTAACAATTAAGCTCCAACAACAATAAAACGTCTACTTGGCGGCGACACACTAGCGTGTGTCTAGATAAAATGACTAAAATCATACTTCTACATACTTCCGGTGTAGTTTAAAAAAAAAATTTGGGCTATATAAGTTTACGCTATATGCGAATTATGTTTCCATTATAAAATTTTAAAAAATTGTACTAGCAAAATTGTCTTAGACCACATGATTGTCTTAGTCCACATAATTGTCTTAGTATACAGATGATTCAGATTCCAGTCTCATTCATGTGCACCAATTTTTGCGGATATTATCAAAGTAACAGTATAAAACTGTAATAAAATGTACAGTACTCCCACAAAAATTGACTACATCAAAATTGAAAGATATGTTCTAAACTCTTATTTCAACACATTTTAAGGTACAAAACAAATTATGACTCTAAGGCAATTACACTAAAAGAAAAAATTTCCAAAGTTATGCCTCATTTTAGGGTAGGTGCCTCCCCCCCCCCACCCCTCCCTTAAAAGTTAAAAACTGAGTGCGCCCTGCTTATTTTGCCACTTCTTCTGTTAGCTTATTGCTATAATTTACAAGTCCCATCTCAGTTAATAAGAAACGTCAATTAAATCTGTTCAAACCAAAATTTGTTAAGGATTCCCGGCATTTGAAGTTTGATAATATCAGTTAAATTGTTAAATTCACAAAAATCGGTTAAAATTGAGAGCAGGGTTGGCCGTTGCGTTCGCTAGGGCCGCCATTCTTCTGTTATAGCCCATCTCCACCGTCATTTTTCAAGCCCGTCTTAGTTAATCTACATCTACGTAATAAAATCGTATAAATCAGCAGCACCGCCACTATTTTTAAAGGGTTTTGTAGCGAGCTTTAACTGCTTCCGGTCATCTGCAGCTAACAATGGCTTTAACAGTCACTTTATACTTGCGGCGTACGACGCAGTTATCATTTCTACGTTGGAAAGTAATCGGCAACAAATTTTGTAAATTTTTTTGTATAAATTTTATGAAAACTTTGTACGTCTGTAAATGAAAATTAGCGACCACTAATGGAAACAACTCCGTAGAGTAAAAAATAAATAATTAAAAACACTAATGAGGCATTGTCGGCGATTTACTTCTATCACTCCCAGAAAAAAAAATGCCAAACTGTACGGGTTAAAGGTTTCAACCTTGTTCCAAAAAGCGTGTTTATGTATTTCCCATGGAAATGTTCAAATGTCAGTGGATGGAAACCGGGTCCGGGAAAGGAGTCGGGGTCGTGTCGGGCTCGGGGGTCGCTGATTGAGTGAGCGAAGCGAACGAAAATCAGCGTTTGTTAGCCAGTATGCACAAAAATTTGATTGGTCGGGTTTAATTGTGCATCCAACACTATTCTAGAGGAGAAAACTAAATTTTTCCAAAACAATACTTCTTAACAACTCCACCCAATGTTTTTGTTGTTGAAAGGTTTGCAACTAAAACTACAACGCTTTGCAATTTTAACTCACCCAGGGGGTTAGTCTGAGATAACACATTAAGGTTCAAAATTTTAGTTTTACACTGCAGTCGATTAACTTGCAAATAAAACGTGTTAAAAAATAACAGAACCTCGTAACCGAGGGTTTTTTTTTTTTACGGAACCCGTCATGATGAACAGAAAGAAAATAACGAAACCTGCGGATTCTCAGACGGCTCGAATGTAGCAACCAGGGTAGATTAGTAGGTAATGACGCTTTTCTGAAAACATGGAATAAAATAATATCTGCTTCCACCAACGGCACCAGACGGCAGCACTTGTCAGGTTCTCGAAGGAGGCGAAACTTCAAATAAAAAATGGCGGCATTGTGCCATGGTTACCATGGTAATAGCGTCAAGCCTACAATGCCTACGGAAATTGACGAAATACTCGTGCGTGGGCAACATCCGAAGTTGAAGAACTTATTCTGTGTTCGATTCAGACCGTGTATAGTTCGTTGCAATAAACGTGAACCACGGAAGAAGCTTCAGGCTGAACGGCCGTCTAGCACGTTTCTTGGAATACAAAACCAAGCGTTATACTTAGCTCCACTCGTAACGACAGCCCGTTTTAAGGTTGAAAGTTGGATTTAAAAAACTAAAACTTGATCAGCCAGTTCTAATCTTTCTTACAATTATTTTATTGTCCTAATCTGATTCATGACAAAAAATAAATACTCCTGTTTTGAAGTTTTGTTAAAACCCAAGATGGCGATCCAAATTGTCGACCAAAAAACGGTGTATGTCTTGCAGCTTTTAAACCGTTCACCAAATTGACGGTTAGAATCAAATTTATTTTTTAAATGGTCCTAACTCGGTTCGAACAAGGTGCTTGAAGTCCTTGAAAGTGTTGAACTTGTTAATAAAAAATTCCATGCCTTGAATTCCTTGAAATTGGTAGATACATCCTTGAAAATCCTTGAATTTAATTTTTTCTGCAATTTTAAATAATGCCATAGCATTAAGCAAGTTAAAGACCACATGTCGTAACCACTTACCTTAAATTAAACTATAACAACTGAAATGAATTTATAAAACACAAAACTATGTTTTTCCCTCCGTCTTTTTTCCGCAGCTTTTTTCCCATTGGCTTATTTTTCCCTGTTTTTTTTTTCAAGCTCATGATTTGAACATAACCATTTTAGTGAGATATTGACACGTTTGCTGGTAATTAAAGGTCATTGAAGATTTTGTATTCTTCTAGCAAAGTTCTTGAAAAATTATATTGTCTTTGGAAAAAGTCCTTAAAAATTATATTGGCTTTGGAAAAGTCCTTGAAAAAGTATATTGGTTTTGGAAAAAGTCATCGTCAGTACTTGAATTCTGCGTGTGTGATCATGTGCGAACGCTGTCCCAATCTAGTTTTTGTTAAAATCCAAGATGGCAGCTGAAAATGGCGTCCAACAACGGTTTCTGCTATGTAACTTCAAAACCTTTTATCAGATTGAACACAAACCGGTAGCAGATAATTTTCAGAATGAACTTTTCAACAAAAATGGTCCTAGTCATTTTATAAAAATCCAACATGGCGGTCAAAAACGGCCTCAGAAAAGCGTTTTTTGCTTTTTTACTTTTGAGCCGTTCATCGAATTAGTTAGTTTTTTTCTGAAAAATATCACGTATAAGGAAGCCAGTTAGATCACAAAAAGATTAATTTAAATAATTCAAAAGTGTAAGGCGATGCTTTACGTCTAGCAATGAACTAATGAGGTCGGAAATTGTATAAAAATTTGTCAGCATGGCTGACCCAAAGTACAACCAAATGTAAGGCGTATAGTGTCCACGGCCTATCTTGAGTTCTCCGTAGAACGAACACAGATAATCGATTGTACGTTTTCAGTAGCAGAGTGCCTTGTTAATATCCAAAATGGTTACAAAAACAATGGCGGCCATCGATTAAAGCCACCCCATCCAGGAAGACGTAGCCGATCACAAAATACTTGCAGGACTCAAGATACGCCGCGCACACAATAAGTGCCTACCATACAATTAAAACTGTTCCTGCCATGAAAGGTTGGTCGATGAACTCGTACTTGAGCAGAGCGTGGAAGGGTCCTATACGGCCTCACACTATCGGGGGTAACCAGTGAAATTCCCAGGGAGGGAGTCGGTCAGTTAAAGGTGGAATATAACAGCATAAAAGATTACAGGCCCAAGTCTTAATTGTCTAGAATCTCTCAGCTTAACTGAGGGGAGGAAACTTTAGAAACTACGTGGTGCAACATAAATCGTTATCACACTAGGCAGTGGCGTAGCTACATTATGTGGGGCCGGTAGCAAATTAGCCCTTGAGGGCCCACCCTCCTTATTCCTTAATATACATGATGGCCCATAAAAATTTCTAACTGCATACTTTTTTCTAATTTTTTTTATATTTTTGTCCACTTTTTCGTATACTTCAGTCATATGGTCCTATTTTCATTTTTTCTGAAAAAAAAACTCGGAAAAGTTCTCGGAAAATTCGGAAAACTCGGGCCACCACATTTTTTTAATGATAGGGGGATGGACGGATGGGGAGGCTCGAAATTAATTTTTTAAATACCGTTTACATCAAAGTAAATAAAACTGATGTACTACAAAAGAGGCTTTTTAGATTAAATAATTTGTTTTTCTTCTGGGAGGGGGGGGGGGGGGGGCCCGCGTCCTGAGGCTGGCCTCCCTTGCCACCCTGTACCACCGCAACGAACAAAAAAAAAAAAAAAAGACGGGTCATTAAAAATTGGGGAAGAAACGGTTATTTAATGTAGTATTACTAACGAGTTTAGCAATGGTAGATTGCAGTAGATTCCAACTTTCAACAATTTTTACGTCTAAACAAAGAAGGAATAATATCTAGTTTTGTTGTGTTTAGATTATCGGGTAATGTATTTTTGGTATACTGTAGGGTTACCAAGGTCAAAAATTACCGAAACTACTTTACTACTTGCCAATTTACGTAACTGTCCGCTAGCTCGAGTACAGTACGGTTGGCTTTCCTGTAATGCTCACGTATCCATTTTCTGTTGGCCGCGGTCGTTTGGTTGCTACGGGCGACGCGGGGAACCAATCAGAAGCATCGTGCTGGTTACGTCATCACTCTCGACAGGTCACATCTATTTAGCAGTACTGTAAATCCAGAAGTGTGAATTTAGTGAATGTTCTTTAAAGGTCTCATCAAACGCCAAATAAAAAAAGGCAGGTTACACTCGGTTTGTAGGTTAGCCTGGTTAGATAGCTTAAATTTCGTGGACTATCTATGAGCTGATTTTCTCAATGGCGCACTCAGTAATCTTGTTTTGGAGTGGAACACAGGCGTAGCTACATATTATATGGAGCGGTGATAAATTGGTCCTTGGGTTCCCCCTCCTTAATACACATAATGGCCCAAAAAATTTCTTAGTTCCTACTTTTTCTAATTTTCTTTTAATTTTTCGGTATAGTGAAAATAAGCACCACTTTTTCGTACTACAGTCAAGTGGTTTCTATTTTCTTTTTTTTTGAAAAAAAAAAAAACTCGGTAAAAAGATTGAACTTGGAGAAATTTGCAGCTCGTCCGTTTTTTATGGGCCACCACATTTTCTTAATGACTGGGGAAGGCTCGAAATTAATTTTTTTAGTACCGTTTATATTAAATTAAATGAAACTAGTGTGCTGCAAAAAAGCCTTTTTTTTTAATCTAAATAATATTTTTTTTCTTTTGGGGGCCCCCTGAGGCTGGGGGCCGGTGGCATTCTACCACCCTTGCCACCCTATAGCTACGCCAGTGACACTAGGTGGAAATAACTCGGAGGAAAATACTTTTTGCGGTACTTAATGGCTTGTGGTTTATTTGCGTGTCGCACGGATCAACACTAGTCACAACTCTTCACATCCTAAGTCAAAGTCCGCTCGGTTTGTCACTCAGGTCTTGCTAGAAGAATGTTCCATCACTTCAGGCTGAAGGTAAAATGGCGGTTTACTTCCTCCCTCAGCTGTAGACGGGGAAACGTTTCGTAGTAATTAACCCACGAGGCTAATGAACGATAAAGGTAAAGGGTCGCAACTAACAGGGTTTCTCTAAGAAAAGCATGGCTTCCCATGGCAGACTGCCTATAGAGCAGTGACACAACGTAGTATTATTGTATATAACTCTATGCTGGGTTAGCTTAATGGGTTAGCTGCAAGGGGCACTGAAGAGAGAAACAGAAAGGTGTCATACTGAAGCCGATGCTGTGAAGAGTGATTTCTTAGCCCTAAAACGCGCGATTTTTGTTGTTGGAGAAAACAACGTTATTTTAAGTCTAAGAAATCTGCTCTTCCGTTGTTTTTCCCTTCATTTTTATGTAGTGCACCTTGTAGTTATGCCCTTCAAAATCGATACTGGTGCCAATATGGCGGCGTATGTCACTGCTCTATAGCAAGGATGCTTCCACATATATTTCATATGAAATATATATGGAAGCATCCTTGTCTATAGAGCAGCGTCAAGTTACGTCATATGGCTACAAGAGAGATACCTGCAAGGGTCACTAGATTGAAATGGTGGGTTAAACAACGGCACTTCTAGTCAAGGCAGTGCTTTGAGAGTGGATTTCGTAGCTTAAAAAAACCGTTGTTTTCTCCAACCCCTTATGCTGCTTAGGTTGTAATTGGAAAATAAGGATTCCACTTGCTTAAAAATGTCAGCAACTGCCAACAAATCAACAAAAATCACGTTTTAGGCCTAAGAAATCCAGTCTAATAGCATTGGCTTCAGTAAGACGCTCTTCTTTTTCCCCCACCAGTGCACCTTGGCCTTGCAGCTAACCCAGTAACTATGGTGGAGCCATAGAGTTATATACAATAATACTACATTACTGCTCTATACAACAACCGCCATGTTTAGAAGATGGTGCCATAGCAGAAACGAAGACAATCCTCGCAAAAGGGAAACCCCAACAATGAAATCGGGCGAGTGTGTCAATTCTTTGGCTAGAAGTTGAAACTGGTAAGTTGTTGCCTTAAAGGGATATACCTTCCAGCGCCATTTTTCTCGATCCACCACGTCAAGTACGGCCCCAAAGTTTTATTTACGTACCGTTAGTCAGTCTCTAGCTAAAAATCCGTTTTAAAATGTGGCGTCTACGTGAATTTCTGTTGAATATAGGGGAACTTTATTTACGCTCGTTTCGATAGGCTGCGGTGCGGACATATAGATAGTGATAGCATGGCATCGGCCGATGGTTTTTGTATTGTTAAAGAAGAGAAAATATGAAGGAAAACCTGCCATTGCTTTTACAGAATAATAATTGGCGTTTAAACCATTTATGTGCCAGGATGATTGCTGTCAGCTGGGAGTTCAGTCTACGAAACACAATTACACACAAAAACACCCTGCATGAGAACTACTGGCTACGCTTATGAACCAGATAGGTAAGCACTGTACAGAAAAAGCGCACCAAAACGGGAGTGTTAGTAAATGTGGAGATGGGGCAAGGGCAAGCGTCACCTTCCACAAAATTGAATAACAACGTTAAAATGTAAATAACCTCCATTTGTCATGTTAAAAAGTGGTGATCGAACGGATATCTTTGCACTTTAGTATGTCGGTCAAATTCCTGCCAGGAAGGAGGGAGGACAAAAGCCAAAATCCGATCAAAAATGTGAGTAAAATGTTTAAATTAACACAACCTCCATGCGTTTAGCTAAAAATTAGTAATCGCAGTGGTATCCTTACATTGGTCGGCAGTGGCGTAACTGGGGTTTTGTACTGAGGGGGCAACACTAGGCGTTTAGCCGAATGGTGTAGAGGGAGAACCGAATAAGAGCCCCGGAAGCTAATGCATTTTTGCTATTTTCCGGCATTTTCTGGCCTTGTAAAGTACCGTTGAAAACATTTTTTATGAATCCAGTTTAGCTGATAGCATTAAACGTATAAAAAATTATGTAATGTAAATCTTTCAATTTTTCATACTAGATACTTATTTTTTAAACACTGATACTTTGTTAGAAATGTTGGGAATTTTAAGCAAAATATGAAGTTAGTAATTCTTACTGTTTATCTTTACTGATTTTCATATTTCTCCATTTGTTACCTGGTTACTTTAGTGATTTAAAGGAGAAACAGTAGAAGTATAAATTAGCTAAGATGAAAGTTGAATCTTTGACCCAAAAATGCAGCCATCTGATGGTAAATAATTTTTCAGCTATGGAAAAAGTGACTTGGCCAATTTGCCCAATAAGCTTTCAAAATCTCACAGAGGGGGCAAAACGCCCCTTCCCCCCCCCCCTACTAGTTACGCCACCGTTGGTCGGTGAAATTCTCGTGTGCAAATGGAGCGGGGCCGGGGCGGATGGGGGAAAAAGAGTGCACAAAAAGACTTGGACTCCAAAATGCCACCTCGCGTAGTTATTGGAAATAATCTGAATTTACTTTACATAAAAAGTGGTTTTGTTCAAGTTGTGTTAACATCCAAGATGGCAGTTCAAAATGGCGTCTGCTTTTAATTTCCCAACCATTCATCAGATTGAACACAAATTGGTTACCGAAATTCTTCAGAAATTAGATTTAAAAATAAAGGATCTTATTCAAGTTTTGTGAATAATCCAAGATGGCGGTGAATGCTTTCTGCCTTCGTAAATTCAACTTGACCATCAACATCAACTTCTATTTCAACTTCAACTGGAAATAATATTCCGAATTAGAATAAAAAATGATTAAGTAAGCTCGTGTTCAAATTTAGCATTAATTCAACTCATTCTGTCTTAAGTTCGTAAATTATACAGTGAACAAATATGAAAAACTCAATTTGAAATTTGTGGTGGAGGAGGAGGCTGGACTGTAGGTCTGCTGTTCACAGAATAGATCTCACCTATATCTGAAAACTTGGGTATCCCATTTCTCTTTATCTCGTGCACGTATCTCTGTTTCTTTTATCTCATGTATCTCCTACATTTCATCCCGTGTATCCCATTTATCTTGCGGCTCATTACGGCCTTTATCTAAAATTTAGGTAATTTAATTCACAAATATCTCAAATATTCAGAATTATCTCGAATATCTTGCTAACGCATTATCTCTACCTCGTATACCTCGTACGCCTCGTTTATCGCAGATCTAGCCATTGTATTTATCTCCAATTACGTTATCTTAGTTCTATTATATCCTCAAAAAATAACTATCTCATTTTCATTCCAATTCGTGTAGTATGCAGAAATACACCGACTGAAGGGGTGAAACTGAGTAGTCCAATGTTCGAGTAGTGGTTCATGTAAACACAACAATGTTTTATGTGTACAAAAAAAACGTAGTTCTTCTAAAAATGAATATGATAAATAAGAAAAAAAAACCGCTCGTACAAGTACAGTAACAAAAAAAAATCTTCTTTGAACGAAATGTCAAAAGAGAAACGCTGTGAGCTTTCCATCCGAACAAGTACCCATACATGCTGGGAAATGAAATGCTGAAATGACGGCACGAACCTATGAAGGTCTTACTCATTTTCTTCAATAATATATGTTTCGTAATTCTTGGTACTTCATTCCTAAGGGAAAATTGAGACGTGCTGCGTGATGTGGGAAGGTCAATTAAGAAACCGAGATATGTTGCAAGAATAATGTAAGCATGATTAATCTTATTATTTATTATTTATTTATTTTCAAGGACGGTAGCCTTCCACAGGCCATCTGCCCTACAGAGAGTCTCTAATTAAAAACCAGCAACAACAACGACAATGCAAACTCAACACAACCAGACGCAGAGTAACCCTAACACAATTGACCTGTCCTGAATCGACCTGTTGCCTCCAAGAAAGCCACCACAGCTCGCAACCGCCTATCATTACGCGCTCCCGTATACGGGTCCACTCCCAGGAGAGCCAGCATGTCCAAGTTCGGCGAATAGAAGTATTCCCGTAGGCCAGAATAGAGGGGGCAGTGCAACAAGAATTGCTCCCGTGTTTCAAGACTCTCACCCCACTCGCATTGCCCATCACCATTCAACCACCCAGCCACCGACCCTAGCAAAGCCGAGTGGTCGACCCGAAGACGGGACAATAACACCGCGCCACGCCGTAGGAACCCATCCAACTCACTCGGCTGTGTAACAGAAGGGTGGATGGAGAACAAACCCCTCCCGCGTTCACTATTAAACCAGGCTTCTTCCCATGCTGCTCTTGCCACCGACGAACACCAGCTTTTCAAGTCACTGGGGCCCACCACTGCACAAATGGTTTGGCAATCCTGTGTCTGATAAGACCTGGAGAGATCAGCCGCAACCACATTGCCCAACACGTCGGAGTGGCCTGGTACCCAGCAGATGGAAACTAGTGCACCAGCCACTTGCAATTCATATAACAGCACCATGATGTCAGTTACCACTGGCGGCAAGATGCCACCCCTATGCAAGTACCTCCGGAGGGCGAGTATGCTGCGCGTGAATCCGTGTACACCACAACCTTCCTAGGGGGAAACTCACATACCGCACTCAGGGACACTGCAATAGCCACCAGTTCCGCCACAAAAATACTTGGAATCGCAACCAGCTGATAACAACGTTTGTATTTCAGGGCCGGGATCCAAACCCCAAACCTCCAATGTGATCCCCAGTATGAGATGCATCACAGAACACAGCCAGGGAATCCACTCCACACGAACAAAGATCGCTGGACCAAGAGGAAGTGTCCACACACGACGACATGCAGAAACACTCTTGCAGGCTAGTCCTGATCGGAGGGCTGAAGAATGGCCTAACTGTTGCAACCCGAAAACACGACCCATTCGATGCACAGAACAGCCGTACCACCTCCCCAGCCGTCCCCAACCTGCCTAGATACCGTGGCGACAACGACATATAGTCTGAAAGGATTCTACCTAATGGGTCGAACGAAGTACGCCCCAAGTTCCTTACCAAGCAACTCAGAAGAAGCTTCTTCACCCGATGTACCAAGGGGGTCAGTCCTGCCTCAATGTGCAGTGCTTCCACTGGTGTCGATCGCGAGCAACCTGTAATAATCCGGAGACATACATTGACAGCTACCTGAATGCACTGGGTGTGACGCTTCGCAGCGGAAACCAAGAACGGCAAGTGATAGTCAATAATGGACTTGATGTAGGAGAGGTAAACCGACCGCAGCAAACCACGCCTTGCTTCCCAATCTGGCCCTGCAAGCCGAAGAAAAATACGTGTTGGCGACACCACTGAGTCCCTCACCTGCAAAGCCTCAGTAGCCCCTGAAAGTTTATCGTCCAAACAGATCCCCAAATAACGGGCCCCTGGCACACTAGACACCTCCTGTCCTGCAATGACTAGTGACGCCCTGCGGACCACCGACTTCGAGAATACTACCATTTGAGACTTGCCCGAAGAGAGAGCCATCCCCCAATCCCTGAACCACTCCTCAATCCGATGGATCACCACTTGCATCGCCGCCTCCAACTCTGCCACCGAGGGACCCACAAGCCACACCGCAACATCGTCTGCAAAAGCCGCCACATTCGCATGCGGTGCCACCTGGATCAGCAGGCTGTTGATGAGGACAGCAAAGAGAACAGGGCTCAGGCAGCTCCCTTGAGGCAGACCTTGACTAGTTTCCCGCGGCACTGAAAAATGACTCCCAACCCTAGTTCTGAAGCTCCTGTTGGTCAATACTCGACGGAGCACTAAAATTAGCTGACTAACCATGCCCAAGTCCTTGAGAGAGCACCATAGGGCTGGGAGGAACACAAAGTCATAAGCCACCTGGATGTCCAAAAAAATAGGAAGCACTTTCGAGCCACTTAACCACGCTCCCCTGATCGCCGTTTCCAAAAACAAGACCGCATCTTGTGCACTACACCCTTCACGAAAACCGAATTGCAGGGGGCACAAAACTTGCCGGAACTCAAAATCCCAAGACAGACGTGAGGCCAGGATCCGCTCAAACACCTTATAAATGCATGACAACAAAGCTATCGGCCGGTAACTTGTCACTTGGTTCCAGTCCCGCCCTGCCTTTGCTACAGGGACCAACATAGCCTGGCACCACTATTCCGGCACCGCCCCCACCCCCTTCCATACCAAGTTAAAGATCGAAAGCAACTCCCTCTTCACCTCAAGTGGCGCAGCGCGCAAGTCACTGTATGTAATTCCGTCCTGGCCTGGTGAACCATCCCTACACTTGTCCAGAGCAGCCACAAATTCCTCAAATGTTAACAATGGCTCATCATAACCAGAATGAAAGTTTACTGACCACTCGAACGTAGGGTCTGGAGCATTGTACACTGAAGTGAAGCGCTCATTCACGGCCTCAACCATAACAGCCCCCGTCACCAACTCCCCATCTGGAATAATGAGCCAAGTCGGGGCCCGCCTCGCGACACTCTGAGACACTAGACCCCACGGCACATCTGCCCGGGTATGCCGACCTATCCTTGCACTGATGGGTTCCAACACCCCCTTCCTGGCCAACCGAAGAACCTTTTTCGCTGCGCGTGCACTCCGCTGATACTCCAGCCACCGCTCCTCAACCCTAAGACGCGAAAACCTCCGATAAGCTCGCCTACGCTCTGCCACCGCACGACGGCACTCTTGCGACCACCAGAGAGGCTTCACTGACCCTGACGACGTCGGCTTCACTCTCCGGGCGCGAGTGGAGACAATTCTACTGCAAAGCTCATCGTAAGCCACCTGCCCAAAAGTACCACAAGGCATAGGTCTGGGCCATGCATGCATGCGACCATTCTCCATCATATAAGGCTACAATGTGACAATAATAATTGATCGTAAAGACGCTGGAGGGCTCGTGAAGAATTTCATTGCTACCGTTGAAACAATGAATTCTGTGCTGAGTGAGAAAATTCTAAAACTACAGACAAAACGCACATACACGGCAAAAAAAAATTGAAGTATTAAGATTGCCATTATTTTTAACTTGAGAACGGCGGGTTGTGTCTGGACGGGAGAGAACAATTTTGCTATGGATATCCTCGAGTCTGCCACAGGCTAGAATTGACATATGCAGCCGGTCTTTTACCGATTGTGCAGGGATGGGACGAAGACTGCCTTGAAACCTAACCATTTTTACCCATGACCCATACTGAATTTACTTTTTAAATAATAAATACTTTTAATTGAAACATTTTCGTTTTTACGTTTGTGGTGACCAACGTGTATAAAGAGGAGTTTTACGCCAATTTGGGTGAAGAAAAAATTTATTTACAATAAGTTTCCTGTTTTTGCTAGTGTTGTTTTTGTTGTCTGTTTTTAGGGCGCACGAACCGACGACGATGTACTGAAGTAATGCGGTAATGCATAAACAATTAAATGTAGCCACCCAAAACCAAAACTGGTATAAAAGAAGCCGCCAAGTTTCCAAAAAGGGTCGGCTTTTGAAAGTAGTGACATCATTCAACCAGGGAAAGGCCGCCAAGGTTAATCCTATTAGCCAAGTTAATCGCACCTACTAATACTTTGGACGTTAAATGAAACTAGAAGATTGCTACTCGCGGTAGCAATCTTCAAGTTTTCTTTTAACGTCCAAAGTATTATTCGGTGCGGTTAAGTTGGCTATAATAGGATTAACATTGGCGGTCTTTTCCTGGTTGAATGATATCAGTACCTTCAAAGGCCGACCCTTTCTTGAAACTTGGTGGCTTCTTTGGTTTTGGGTGGATATCACGACTTTCACAGGACGGAACGTTCAAAAGGTCAGACCGTCCTACCTTTATGTCGACCTTTTTTTATGAAGGAGTTTCAGTCGTCAAATTTTTAGCTTGATAATTCTTCCATTTTCCATTATCCAAAAAGCCGTTACAACAGGAAAATTGACACGGTTTGGTTTACTGTATTCCCATGCTTCACATACACAAGTTTTTTTCAATACCATTTTCCACAAGTTGCAAAGATTTCGTACGCATTGGGATTTATCTTCGATATCCTTGCATTGCTTACAGTTAATAGACATATGTAATATATGACTGTGAACCTACAAAAGGTCTCGCTGTCTTATCTTCATCTCTACCTTTTTTCTGGAGGAATTTTATGTCTATAAACAATTCGCCGTTGTATCAGCCAAATTGCGAATTATTCGTACGCTTTCTTAGTTCACATTTTGTCATGAAGAAGTTCAGTTCACTGTCACTAACACATCAGACCGCAATGAGCAGGGTGCACGTATTGTTGTGTAACCACCATCTAACGTGCATCCCTTTATTCTTACGCAATCTACAACAACGTGAATGACTGATTATTTTGTTGTTCGTTGCGGTTCAGTTTTTAGGTCGTCCAGGCTGTTAACAATAAATCTAAGGACCAGGGTTGATGCCATTGTTCTTGAAATCTTTGGTTGCAACATTGAATAGAAACGAAATTTAAATTTCGTGGTTCCTAATTTCAAAACCGTCTCACGCATTCATCCTGACCCTTACAGGCCCCAAACCAACAAAAGGACAATGTTCAGATCACCATGCATTCGTGTGTAAACTTTCAGCTGTGTAGGCTTTCCCACTTGTTCACTAGCCATGAGTGTATGGGATTTAACATGGGGGCAGTGTTAATAGTTAGTAGTTACTAACTAGTTGCTAACTAGTCACTAGCTAGATAGTAACATTAAAACAAGAACGGTATGCTGCATGTTTCTCTCTATGACTGGTGGACACTCGTCCTTTAACTTCTATTTTTTCTTTATCCTTGCACCTTCCTTACATTTACCACAATTTGAAAGATTTCTGTCACATTGGGATTTATCCTCAACATGCCAAAATATGCTTTTAGTTGCTTACAGTTAACAGACACATGTCTGCTAGTGAGGATGATGCACTGTTACTTGGCGGCGACACACTAGCGTGTGTCTAAATTATGTAGAGGATATTACCTGCCTTCCGAGGGGTGAGATCAACAATGTCGAGGCCGGCAGAGCCGAGTCATTGTTGAAATCAGTAAAAAGTAAGAGGTTAAGTTATTAAGAGGTTAAGGTTATTAAGTAGGATAGTTTGAGCGAATGATTGTCAGAATCAATAGGCCCCATAAAATCAAAATCAATCAATCAACTAAAAGGATATTAGCCTATTGATCACCCGAAACAATGCGTTACCACGTGGTACTATCGTCAAGCATTGTTGTTCATTTTTCTTTTTAATTGTTGCCGGATTTAGAACTTGTTCTTTCGGCCATTGCTTCCTTATATGTATAGAGGCTTAACGCTTGGTTTCACTAGCATGCTATAGCCTCGTCATCTAACACCGTCAAAAACTGCCATGAGGGGTGCTGAAAGCGTCCATATCATAGCATTGATTAGTGTTAGCGGGATGCACAAAACCGTGGTAATCTTCTCATTATTGGATTTCCCACTGTTGCAGCACTAAACGTACATTATTTTAATGTAACAGTAACTATCCTTGAAGTCTTCAGACGATTTATTGCTACGTTAAACGATCATTTAATACACTTTTAATGAGAAACAGAAAACGCCGTAGCGTAATATACAGTACCGTAAACACGTACCGTGCTTCTTCTTCTGTTTGAAATCCATGAAATTAAACCTCTGGAGGCTTTGTTTTGACATCGAATGGACAAAGAGGTACGTAGCAAGAAACCCTTGTTTTAACTTATAATTTAGTGTCAACAGTGCAGTGTTTTAAGTTTAAAATTTGCATATCATGCATTACAAGCACTTTTTACAGTTCAGTCCGCATGCTGAACAGTTCTTTTTTGACGTGTTCGTCGTGCGACTGGTGGCAGAATCGAAGGCTAAGTGGACGACGCATCGAATTTCTAATGGCAATTCTTATAACATATACGTAAGTCTCGTTTCGGCAAATGAGTTACATTGTTGAACAGATGCATGGCGGGACGGTTACGGGCTGGGATCTGATATCAGCCTGCAACCGTCCCGTCATGCATTGC
>JAHWFP010205975.1:8165-33673 GCA_023313725.1 Lithobius niger | reverse complement strand
CTGCAACCGTCCCGTCATGCATTGCTCAACTTGTTGCGGGCTGGGATCTGATATCAACTTGCAACCGTCCCGTCATGCATTGCTCAGCATGATGAAGGGACGGTTGCGGGCTGATATCATATCCCATATCATATCATCCATAATGTAAGTCCGCAACCGTCCCGTCTTGCACCTGGTTGCTGAATGGCATTGTTACAACCATTGTTGCAGAAGGCCTGAGAGGTGTGAAATGGGATGATTTAGGCACGTCTAGGCACGTCAGTGTGTCGCCATCAAGTAGACGAGATTTAATTGGTGTCATTTGTAAAAAGGCGGCTCATTAGCAGACTTTCTAACTATAACATGCTTATACCCGATTTTAACCTACTGATGAAAATTTCCCATGCGGTAGAAATCTTTCAAACTGTTGGAATCGGGTGTCTAGGGTCCAGTAACGAAGAAAAAGTCGGTGTGGGAACGTGTCCTTTATGGTGAAAAAGTGTCCTCAAAAACGTTGATTTGTGTTACTAGTTACTAATAGTGATTATTAAAAAAAAAACCGGATTGTTCTACAATATGACTTCTGGGTGGTTTCACACCTTTCATTCATTCCTTTCACCCCTTTCAGCCCCTGTGGTACACATTAGTTAGAGAACGGCTTAATCGATCTGCATGAAATTTAATAGATGAAAACTTTGACTAAATATATCTTGCCAAATCCCAATTCCAACAAAAATCGGGTGAAAATTCCGGGTCAATTCAAGGTTGAAAAATACCAGGTAATCATTAAATCGGATGGAAGTTGGCGGCGTCTGATTGTAAATTATAATGGTGTGTCGGTAGTTACCTTAAGACCAATTAAAAAAAAAAAAAAAACTTAAAGTGACACTATCACCGATTGAAAATCGTATGCCGATATGGTGGCGCCATCTAGCGGTAGTGATATTGTTAATTTTTACAGCTTGCTGCAAGGAGCACGACGACGTACCAAATTTCACTCTATAATTAAGATGGCTCAACGTGGACTGTTTGTTTCGTTAAAAGGAATGACGTCACGCATTCCTTCGCTTGATTCAAGCAAGTGCTAGATAGTACTATTGTGCGCGCAGCGTATCTTGAGTCCTGCAGATATTTTATGAGCGGCTACATCTTCCTGGAGGGAGCGGCTTTCCTCGACGGCCACCATTGTTTTTGTAACCATCTAGGATATCAACAAGGTGCTCTGCTATCGAAAACATACAATCGATTATCTGTATTCGTTCTGGGGCGAACTCAAGATAGGCCGTGGACACTATAGATAGTACTAGATGTTGCTAGATTTTGGAGACTTTCAATCAGTGATAGTGCTACTTTAACGTCAGTAAAAGTGAAAACGGTTTAAACTAATCTATCGTCAGATAAAAATTGTAAACTGATTGCCTAACCTTATCAATTATTTTACTAATTTTTGGAGTTAACAAGCCATCTTGCATACTTTTCTTGCATCTTGCATCTTGCATGCTTTATGTGTCTTCTTGCATTGGTATGGTGATAATGAAAATAGTGACAGAGCTATAGTTAGCCAACGTGTAGGGGGGGGGGGTGTCTCCCAACAATAATCCCCAAAATATTTTAAGATTTCTAAGTTTTTCTATGGGGGTATGGAAAAAATGGAGAGATGTAAAATAGAGCCGACGTGCTATAGAACAAATGGTGAATTGGTGATAGTAGCTCACGTAACACTATAGACGCTGTGGCCATTCTGAAAAAAAATTAATAAATGCAAAAATAATACAGCATGTACATAACTGCTCCAGTCGAAAATAAGTACCGGAGCAGCGCTCCGCAAAGGGAAAAAAAGGGTAACGGAGTGCCACTCCTGTGCGCTGTTGCATATTATGTCCATTCAGTTGTCCCCCGACCCCCTCCCACTTTCTCCGATTTGAATGAAATAAGGCCCAGTGCTTGATTAGTGCTTTTTAGTGCTTCCAATTACATAATTAGTGCTGCCTTACACACGGAGAAAACTGTATTTTAGTTGGGGGTTGGGGAGGCAACTGTATGTACCCCCCACTCCCACCCCATATACTCCAAAATAAATTAAGCACTAATTGTTGAAAGCAAGCATTAAATATTGGAGCAAGTTAAATTTTAATTTGAGTAAGTAGGGGGAGGCGACGCTACGCTAGCATACAATTCGCCTCCCCACAACTACAATAGTCTTTTCTCGCTCGTAATAAAGCACTAATTATGTGAATGGAAGCAGCGCTAAAAAATCACGAATTCAGCACTAATTATTGGGCCTAATTTCTTTCGAATCGAACTAAACGAGGGGAGGGCGGGGGGACTGGCCCCACAACTGAAATCCTTTATAACACGAAAAAATGAAGCACTAATTGCGGGAATGAAAGGACTAAAAAGCATGGAGGGGGGGGGCCCCCAAAAAAAAAACCCCCCCCCCCCCCCAACAAAAAAAACTAAAATAGTATCTTTCGGCATGTAATGAAGCTCTAATTAAATGAATGGGCACAATACGGCACCAATTAAAGGCGCATTTTCAACTCCCTGATACAGAACTGTAGAATCTTCGAGCAACGTAAAGAAAATAGCGGTACCGTAAATAAAAAATGGAACAACACTATTCGCAGCAGCGCTGCGATTTTCATAACTAAAACGTGATCACGTGACCCACATCACCATATTGGATGACGGAGAATCTGGAACGTGGATGCTGTGTTTAGAATATGGGCTACACTATCGAAAGGGTTAGCAGGCGCCTTTGAGCACTAATTATTGGGCCTTCTTTCATTCGGATCGGATAAAGTCCCGGGGGGGGGGGGGTAGGTAGGACGTCTTCTATGCGACTGCGCTGCTGCCTACTTGTTTAAAATTAATTTCCAGCGTGCGTTCGTGCAAGTTGTAACCACATTACATTCGACTTGGTTACAGAATATGGGCACGACGATACAGTAATGTACGACGGGGCGCTCACGATAAACCAATCTTCCTCGACGCGAAGAGGAAGTCGTTCAAAAAAAAAATCTTGTCGGAGTCGACGGCCTTGACGCCAGAGGTGAAACGTCCTTCTTCCTTCCTCTACATTCCCTCTTCCACAATTTCTATTCATCGCAAGAACCTTTTTTCTCCAGTCATGGTTTTTTTTTTCCTTTTTTTTTTTTATTTTTAAACTACGGCGCTTGAAAAGTTGAGGCGCTCCCACTTAAGGCTGACTTCGTCGGTTTGCCTGAATACCGTTCTATGACCCAATTTGGCAGCTCCCATTCGCTAGAAGCAGCTCAACTAAACGAGAACGATAGTTGCCTCTGTGGGTCAACAGAGCGAGAAAGGAAACGCTTAAGGGCATAAAACATTCCAAAACACCGGCTGTTTATCCATTTGAGTAGGCTGGTTTGAAAAGCGCTTGCAGGGACAGGCAGCGACATCTAGTGAGAAAAACTCAAAGCTGCAGTTCCGTTTTATCACGGCAGGATGCGACCTGGAGTTGCTTTTGACTATAAGTCTTTATATAGTCTTTTGCTTTTGATTATAGCTGCAGTCGATTCAAATGACACCTGATAATCAGGGAGCAGTTGTAAAATAAAGTGCACATTTTGCTAACTTTTATTTTTTCACTTTGGAGTTTGTTGTTTACATCCCAAGGAATAGTTTTCCACATGTTGCCACCTTGGCAATACGCATTTAATGTATTAGGATTAAAGATGGCTGCGAAAATGGCGCCCAATTTTGCCATTTGGCCAATTATGCAAGAATCGTTAGTGATACACAAAAACGGTTGAGATAAAAGTTGTTTGCAATAATGTAATGTACAATGTCATTCCCATGCACTTTTTTCATATTTCTTATGGTTTTCGAGAAAAATGGATTTTAGGCCACTTTCGGCCGTTTTTTGGCTAGTTTAATGCTAACAGACATCTCAATTTGTCAACTTACAACTTTCAACTGCTGCTACATCGTTTCTAATTCAGGTGGATGGCTTCAATTAGATTCAATCGAAAGGTGGTAGTGTCTTCTTTGCAACAAGGATCGGTGAAAGCGTCTACGACTGTTAGGAACCAAGCTACGGCCGGTTTATTAGGGGCTGATATTACAATCACTGATGGACTTTTCGTTCATTTACAACTTTCAACTGGTGCTGATACGTTTCTAATTTAGGTAGATGACTCCAATTAGGTTCATTAGAAAGGTAGGGATGCCTTCTTTGCAACAAAGGTAGTTGAAAGGGTCTACATAAATTAGAAAAGTCTCAGCACCAGTTGAAAGTTGTAAATGAGTGAAATGCCTAACGGTGAGTGTTATACCAGCCCCTAGTAAAATGGGCGTAGCTCGGTTCCTAACAGTCGTAGACCCTTTCATCCACCCCTGTTGCAAAGCAGATATTACCACCTTTCGAATGTATCTAATTGAAGTCATCTACCTAATTTAGAAAAGTCTCAGCACCAGTTGAAAGTTGTAAATGAGTGAAAAGTCCAATGGTGAGTGTTATACCAGCCCCTAGTAAAACAGTCGTAGCTCGGTTCCTAACAGTTGTAGATCCTTTTAACGACACTTGTTGCAAAGAACACATTCTCACCTTTCGAATCTAATTAGAATCATCTACCTAAATTAGACACGTCACAATAGAAATTGAAAGTTGAAAATGAGAGAAAACTCCAACGGTGACTGTGAAACCATCCCCTAGTAAAACGGGCGTAGCTCGGTTCCTAACAGGCGTAGACCCTTTAAAATACCCTTGTTGCAAAGGAGACAGTCCCAACTTCCGAATGAATTTCATTGCAGTCATGCACCTAAATTAGAAACGTCTCAGCACTAGTAAACGTCTCAGCACTTAAACTAGTAAATGAGCGAAAAGTTCAACGTTGACTGTTATACCAGCCCCTAGTAAAACGGTCGTAGCTCGGTTCCTAACAGTTGTAGACTCTTTCAACTACCTTTTTTGCAAGTGAAGAATACAGTCCCATCTTTCGAATGAATCTAATTGGAGTCATCTACCTAAATTAGACACGTCACAATAGAAGTTGAAAGTTAAAAATAAGCAAAAAATCCAACGGTGGCTGTGATACCGACCCCTAGTAAAATGGGCGTAGCTCGGTTCCTAACAGTAATAGACCCTTTCAACGACCCTTGTTGCAAAGAAGACATTCCCACCTTTCGACTGAATATAATTGGAGTCATCTACCTAAATTAGACACGTCACTACAGCAGTTGAAAGTTGAAAATGAGTTGAAAAATCCAATTGTGACTATAATACCAGTCCCTAGTAAATCGGGCGTAGCTCGGTTCCTAACAGTCGTAGATCCTTTCAGATACCCTTATTGGAAAGAAGAGAGTCTTACCTTTCGAATGAGTCTAATTGGAGCCATCCACCTGAATTAGAAACGATGCTACAACAGTTGTAAGTTGACAAATTGAGACACTGTTAGCATTAAATTAGCCAAAAAATGGCCGAAAATGGCCTTAAATCCATTTTTCTCGAACACTACAAGAGATATGAAAAAAATGTATATCTCAACCGTTTTTGTGTATCACTAACCGTTCTTGCATAATCGTCCAAATGGCAAAATTGGGCGCCATTTTGGCCGTCATCTTTAATGCCTAATACATTAAATACGTATTGTCAAGGTGGCACCATGTGGAAAACTATTCCTTGGGATGTAAATAAGAACTCCCAAGTGAAAAATTAAAGTTAGCAAATTGCGCACAATAGCCCTAAATTTTCTGCAACTTCTCCCTGACTAAGACCCAAAGAATAACAATATAAGAGTATAAGAATATATTATATCTAACTCTATGACCAGACGCAAAGGAGATTATCACCAAATGACAAGCTACAGCATCTATTGCCATTTACCGCTATCTAGTTCTGTCTAGCCCTTACTTTCAACGGGCGAAAAAGCGCACACATAAATTTATTTCCACACAGCAAACAAGCCATGTTCCGCTTTAATTATTGAGTGTAAAGTTGGTGCGCCCACGTGCACCAGGAATCAAGCGGTAAAGTTAAGCCGAACGAAATCACGGGCTCTTTTTTCTACATATTGACCGTTTTGAAACGCAGATTTTGAACCACTAGATAGGCGCCATCTAGTGACAGTGATATCATGAACCTTGACCGATTGCTCCCTGGTGCACGTGGACGCACTGACTTTACACTCAATAATCAAGGAGACAAGCGGCTTGTTTGCTATGTAAAAAGAAATTTCTTTGCGCGTTCCTCCGATTGTAGAAAACAAGGGCTACATAGAACTAAATAATGGTAGACGGCGCTACATGCTACAACCTGTCATTCCGTGAGTAGATACCTTTAATCAGTGCTCTTTAGTGCATTCATTTACATAATTAGTGCTGCACTGCTTGCCTAGAAAACACTATAGTATTAGTTGTGTGTATGTGTGTTGGGGGGAGGAGAAGTGTATGCTAGAAATCTCGTACATCCAAGATTTAGATTTACAAATCCGTTACAAATCTTGTGCCAATCTTGTAAATCTTGTGCAAATCTTGTAAATCACGTAAAATCTAGTGTAACTCATTTAAATCTTACTTACATCATTCGTAAATCTTTAAATCCGTAAATACGTTGGAAGTTTTACAGATATACAAATCTCGTACAGTTTTTTGTCTTTGTCGAACCCCTCGTACTCACCCTCTTCTCCGGCCTGGCTGCTAATAGCACAGACAGTTTTGATCAAAAGCATCTGTATGGATCTCAGGTTCCAGCCGGATCTCGTCTTTTGCTGGCCAGGTTTTGGTTGGCCGAACAAGTTTTGGTTGCTGGTTTGTGATGTTATATGTTCAGCCGCGGCGAGCGCGGTAGCGGGAGCGAGGCACATAATTTGGAAAAATAACATAAATTGAAAATCATCATTTTCTTGGGATTTGGAATGTCCATGTAAAAAAAGTTATATACGCCCCAGTCCCACTTGCGCCAGTATTTAGTGTTTCATTAGTGCTGTTTCATACGGAGCCCTGTTCTCTTGTATACTAGAGAAATTCTTCGTGTGTATACAAGATGCTCTATTTTGTATATACAAGATACTTTCTTGCATGTACAAGATGATTTTCTTGTATATAGAAGAAGTTTTCTCGTACAAGAAACATCTTTTATGTACAAGATAGTATCTTGTGTATCCAAAACGACCATCTTGTATATACAAAAAGACTTTTCTTCATGTCGCATGCAGGCTCGGTAGTTTCGTGTTTCCATTCTTAAATTTTTCACGACGCCAAAAGTGTTTCTATGGTAGGGCGAGGCCTTCCTCTCCCTCACCCTTCCTCCACTCAGTTTGATTTCACACCATACGCTTTATCCAGAAACAGGCCATTTTCATTTTCCTTACCAACACTGACTTCGCCCCTATAACCATGCTACAGTCTCAGTTCGCTCTCCCCTTCAGCAGCTTTCAATTTTTAACCATGTTTCTAGTTGCCGGCACGAAAATATGCACTACGTGTAATTTTTTGCATTCCCGTTCAAGGCGGCCGCTTACTTCTCTCCCCTGCCCACATCAGATTCCTTCACATCGAAAGATCCTTCATCCTCAAGCGCACTCTTGTCCATTGAAGATCCTTCGCCCAAAAGATCCTTAGCCCTAACGTGAGACGATCTTTCACTGCGAAAGAAGATCCTTCGCCCTTCCTTCGCAGTGAGAGAAGTTCCTTCACCCTTGACGCAAGACAATCCTTCGCTGCACAAGATGATCCTTTGCCCATCCTTCACAGAGAAAGAAGATCATTCGCCTTCATCTCAAGCGCGGGAGATAGCCTCTTCAAACAGAACTCCGTTTCCTCCGGCAAGCTCTCAACCCAAAGACCCTGTTGTGCTTGCTGGTCCTTCGCCTTCACCGCCTTGTCTTTTTTCGTCCTCAACCGGCCTTTCCCAGTGTCGGTCATGCCTCAGCTTTGCCGGTCCCCTGTGACCAACAGACTCCTTCGTCTTCTCCTTCGCCGTTGGCTCTAAAGAAACGCAAGAAGAACAAGAGTCACCACCACACTTGTGACCCTTCACCGCACTTGCCACTGGATCTACCATCCCCATCATCTCGTCAGTCTTCCCATCCTTCGGCCATCACCACTGGCACTTAACCTTTGTCGTCAAATGACATACATGCCTTGATAGACCGCGCAATTCGCGAATTCAATTACAAGGCCAAGCCTCCAGCACCCAAACTTCCTTCGTCTTCTCACAGCAACTCTTACATTCAAGAATGGATTTCTTCTTCTGACAATGAATCTGCTATAAAGAGGAAACACTCAACATGCAAAAGCGCGAAATTCTGAGCACAAAAATGCAGTCCAACATTTTAATCTTCATGATGTCCCTAGTTTACACTTCTTTCATTGACACTGACACGCACCATTTTTTGAAAGAAAAGAAACTGTATCCTCGACTTGCGTGTGAATCCTTCCTAATTACCATACAGAATCCACCAGCACGCAACCTAACTAAGATCGCTTTCAGCCAAATTAAGGCTGTCCTTCCCCTCATCCATAAACTTACATCATCTAAAACGCACCAAACTCTGCCGGAGCACTGACACAAAAAGTCACATAATGGCTGTATTTGTCTCATTTGTACTTTGTCACGGAGAGAGACGAGGGATAATCAGTAATGAAACTTCAATCATATAACCCCTTTTTTACAGCACACTTGATGTTTTTTTTTGTAATTATATAATGCAGATCATTGCTCGCCAGGTAAAAGTTTCACATTTTTGGGTAATAATGCTCAATAAAGGTCTCAATATTGAGGTTCGATGAATTATCAATAGATTGTGCTACGAACATATATTAGGAAAATAATCAACCTTATTTTTGCACAAATCGCAAATTTTCTATAATAGTATATTGAAATCGTACTCCAAGTAGTATAGACCCATTAGTCTACTTCCTATTTTTATGACGATATTTGAAAGTGTTAAAACCAGTTAACTAACCCAATGGCTAAATTTCAACTTTCCTATACCTAATTCTGAACACGGATATTGCAAGGGACTGCTGTCTTGGACAAGAAGTTGCCCTGCAACGTCATTTTTTTCGACTTTGTCAAAGCTTTTGACTCTGTTCCCCACGCCTTACTTCTTTCCATACTTCACGCCGTTGGTATTCCCGATTTTCTCCACAGTATCATCTTCTCTTATTAAAATGGTCGAAAGCGGAGAAATCGATCAGAATCTACTATTTTCAGCTGGGCTTCTCTCTCTTCTGGTGTTCCTCAGAGTTCTGTTTTAATCCACTTCTTTTTCTTTTTTATTTTAAGGACTTAAAAGGTTCCGTGACTCGTCACTATCTTCTGTTTGCTGATGACCTTAAAGTTTACTTCCCCATAATTTGCAATGTCATGTTAATTCCTTTTTGAAGTGGGCCAACCAGAATGGACTCTCTGTCAACTATGCTAAATGGTAAGATACTTCAACTTTTAGAAAGAAACCTTATATACAAATATTACCTCTATTTTGCGATTCTCCACTCTGTTGCTAAAATCCGTGACCTTAGAATTTCATTCCCAGGCTGCTGCTTCTGAATTGTTTCTAAAGCTGCTTCTAAAGTTCTTCTTGCTGCCCCTGGCTATACAAAGACAGAACACTTTGATTTATACTCCTTTGCATGCAAGAACACTAGGACTTGCGACTCACCCCAATGGTCGCGTCGGACTCTGATCTAGGGAAAACACCCCAATTCGCAGAAGTAACTGGTTTCTCTGTGTTTATTGGTTTTGGCTTTTCCTAGAAGTGTAACATGAACGGGAAAAGGTTAATTCGCCAACATGGCAATGAGTCATCCCTAGCCAATAAAAGGAAAGCCTCACTGCACTAACGGTGTTCTGGTTTTCGGAATCATTTGCTCACACCAAAGCTATGTTGGATAGATTCTGTGTTATTTGATCAAGAGTGTTTGGACCGAATCAAATGATGGATGGCCTGCATATAAGAATCAACTGCTAACAGACTGGCTCCCAGGCTGGATTGGAGATGGGTAACCATTGGCATTTTTGTAGGAATTCGAGGGGCCAGCGTATAGGGATACTTTAAGGCATGTTTGAGACCAATGCTATTAGGACCCATCCGGACCCCTTGGCCATTTTAACAGATCCATCGCTTCTTTTTTATGTAGATTGGATCCAAACTGTGCTGAATCAATAAAGGTAGATATGGTATTCAGACAACCAGATCCCGACTTTACTCAACTTTTATGGGAGTGCCGGTTCGACACCAACTGGTGAAGGAAAGTAGAGAAATATGCTGATTCCTGATAAGGAAAAGAACTTATAAACCACCAGTGCCAGCTGAGAAGTCCGTGGAGCAAAATTTTGTCTGGAAAGCATCAGCTGTGCATCACTCAGACACCACTAGTCCCAAGCAGGCTGAAGCAAGCGCACATGAAGTCAACAGACTTAGACCCTTCACCTGCTGATTCAACATCGACAGGTTCTTCTATAACATCATTAGTCCCACAGTGATCTCTTGCAAGTCTAGATCTTCGATGTTACTACCAAGGCCATTATTCACCGGAAAAATAAAGACCAAGCTCTATCTAGCCAAACAAGCGGTATTATTTGGAACTTTCTTACCTGCTCGACGCGAAATGTTAAATAATGAATAAGATAACGAATAAGATGAAGTAAAACTCATACAAGTTGTTTTAAACAACGTTGAGGATTACTACTTACACTGTAATTTGAAATAAAGTAATATTCTTATTATTTCAAGAGCCAAGGGGAATCTGCAGCGGTGTAATATTTGTTGAATCGTACAGCAACAGCCAACTTCTTTGTGCTATTATAGTCTACGGTACAATCAAACGAACAGGCCGTCTATCGCCAGGAAAGAAACTGCCCCATGCTGCACCCATTACCGGCTTGAATGAATTTGACTTGTCTGTTGTTTGCTCTACTGCTAACATTAGCAGCAGATGGTTAACCAATTATTGGTTTTATAATTTTATTTCAAGCTTTGCGTAATCGTCACATATCGCCTTAAAGTTAAATGTGTAGTATGGCAAAAACAGCACACGCCAGTTTTACACTTAATGGCCTCGTAACGTTTCGTGTGTCATTATTACGCCACCACGGCATAAAAATTGAAAATTTCTCTAGTTACCAATCAAGGAACAAGTGGGATCATACCACTTCGACTGCAGATATTGCATCAGCAATCAGCATAAATAGTAATGAAGAATAAGGATCTCAGCATTCTGTCGTTCTCCTCTTGATTCCCCTTACCCTTGAAAAATAAACCCTTGAATTGGTTGGCTGCCTAGTTTGCAAAATGGTGAATCATTTTCAGGGCTAAAACTTGTTCAGTGCCCTCAGACGCCAAAATGGAATTTTACTTCCCAGTTTTAAATAATGTGAAAAAATAATGGTCATTAATCATTATCCAAATCTACAATCGTAGAATTAAATTAATTGCTTCAGTCGTGACTATATTTTTGGATTAAAGGTGAGTCAGTATCGCTTTCTAAACTATAGAATAAGCCATGTTTTTCCCCAATTTAATGTGGTCATCACGGATCAATGTAATTTTGTTTGTTTCACATAAACCACAGGACCATTCTGCTTTTATTCCCCTTTACATTCATCTTTCTCTCCCGATTCTTCCCACAAGTTCCCCACCCGTCCATTCGAAAGACTGACCCATGGTGTGCTGAGTTTTGTATACCGACTTCCAGTTTGCCCAAAAAGTGGTAATTTTAGAAGTTTTAAAGGCATACCCATAACCATGGTTCGTTATTAATTAGAAACGATTTTGTTGTGGATTCCAGTACCCACAAATTAAAAGGCTCCTTGGCAGGCACCAAAACCTGCATTATTGTTCGGGGCATGTGGAGAGCAGTCAGCAAAAACGAACCGGTATCAAGAAAATCCAAACCCTGAGGGGGAGAGGAGCAGGCCTGGCCTCTACCCCTGAAACCATAACGAAAACACTTAGGACTCTTTTTCTGCTTCCAAAAAGTTCTCTGGACTGCTTATACTTCTTTTTGAAGGCAAGAACTCTATTTGGAGTGAAGTATGAAGTGAAGTATGTCCAACGCTGCCAATTTACATGGTGTCTGGCCAACGCGACTTATACATTTCCACGATTTCTCCAGGTTTTCCAGGACAATTTGACTGTCTTTTCCAATGCTATTTCAACATTTATCGACACCAATTTTGATATTTTTACATATCGGCCTATACGCCCCTACTCACTCAAAAAAACACTGGGGTAAAACGTAATCCATTTAACATGGAACATTATTTCAACAAGTGTTCCAGTGAAATGAACATGGAAAAACAATAGAGGTGTTTTACATCAGGGACACATCATCAGGTGTCATCACAACCAATGCTTTCTCTTATAATCAAATGTCAGAACTAAGCTACTTTCTATCATACACTCCATTGTCAGTCACCACTCGTCATTTGGCGGGAAAGGCAATCATTGGTGAATTGAATTTTAGGCGTACTTGCCAAAACAGCGACTAGCGATTCAGACTAGCAATAGTAGAAGTTAAGAGACGAATGGTTTGTGGCATTGTGCTTTGAATAGTTATTTCTACAATAAGAACTGAAGAAAATTATACAGTTCAATACATGAATTTAAAAAACGGTTCATCATTTGAGAATTATTGGCTTAATGACTAGTAGAAACTAGGAAATGACGAATGCTTTATAAGATCTATCAGCCTCGTGGTGACTGCTGCTGGCTTTATATCCATTGGACCTACATGCTTGCAACTTTGATTAGTCAGAAGGTTGTTTTATAACTTTACTCTTTCAGACTCATCCTTTTTGTTCCTGTTTTCAGGAACTCTTACTTCTAAGGACTGGGAATTGCGAGCAGCAAAGATCATTGGTTGATTAACTGCACTGCTAACTGTTGTGAAGGCCTCTAGCTCTACTAGGTTTTCAACAGGGATTGCGTAATTTATGCTGAAGTTTAAGGCCTTATCTTGAAAAATGTGTTGTGGTGGAAAGTAATTTGGTGTAAAGCTAAAGTCCGAGCAGTCTGCCATGCGCACCTACAAGTCTAGGTACCTCCCCAAGAGCATTGCTTGCCACATGAAAGCAATAGTTTTCCCCATCTACTGGAGAACGTCCTTCGGACTTGTTAAAAAGGTAGTGGGTATTGCCTGATGTTCACCCTGTTGAGCAAGAGTATATTTTAGCTCTACTTCATAGATTTAAGCACTATAGAGAGATTGAAGAGAGTAAAGACGTTACTAAGATCCAAATCAAAAAACGAGCGTTATTACGACATGAAGGCCATTGAATGTAAATTCAAGGAAGGAGGCAAACTACTGATTTTGAAGCCTTCACGGGCTTAGAAGTTTTAGGATTAGAAGTTTATTGGGAGGACCTTGTGTTGCTTTGAAACGCCTCTGTTAAATTAATTGTTTGGTATAAAAACTGTGCATAACGTGAACCAGATAAAACCCTACGCAGAAAAGGAAGGTTTATGCAATCACTCTTTTTCAGGCGAAAAAAAAAAGAAACCGCGAAAGTTTTTAGGTGGACTGGTGGTCACATGACCAACATTGACGCCATGCTGCTTTTAAGAAAGTGGGTGACCTCTCACCTAGCCAGAGAAGTAATTTGCTTTCCATCTTTGACCAAGTCGAATGTGTTTTTTTCAGCCCTTCCCGGATGAATCCATTTGATTACTCACGATATTGAACTCCTAATAACAAACCCAAACCAAACAACATTACCATCACAGTAATACCGAGAAGACTCTCCTCATACCTGACGTTCGGCAAATGATAGATCAGGAACTTCTTCAGGATGGCAATTCCATGAGTAACGAAGATGCTAAGCCTTGTCTGGTAGCTAACTATAATGAATTTAAATATAACTGTGAAACCAGTACTATCCAATTCCTAACACGGAAGAGCATTTGTAAAAGGGAAGGTTTATGCAATCACACTTTTTCAGGAGAAAAAAAAAAGAAAGCTCGGCTGGTGATCACATGACCAGTACTGAAGCCATGGCTGCTTTTAAGAAATTGGATGACCTCTCACATAGCCACAGAAGTGATTTACTTTCCATGTTTGACCAAGTAGAAGGTATTTTATCAGCGTCTCTCGGATGAATCCATTTGGTTACTCACTATATTGAACTCGCTGATAAAATACCACAACGTATTTAGCCACGTTCTAAACCGTGTCTTTTGGCAGTTCAATCTTACACCGGAAACATCACGAATTGCAGCTATTACAACCCCAATTGGGAAGCCTTCCAAAGATTTATGGACACAGTATGCAGGGTCATGAGAGACTTTGTCACTCCATTCCAGGAAGACACAACAGCAGGAGGCGAAACCTGGATGGAACATCTTCACAATGTTCTATCCTTTTTAAGTGCTGACAAAAATGCAGGCGAAACGGTGAAAGCTGCTAAAACCCAAGTTGCTGGCAGTAGAGTAACTTATCTTGGACAAGAAGTGTTGTAGGCCAATTTGCTCACCCTCGGACATGAAAGTATTGGCAGTACACAATTTTGCCAGAACACAGACTAAAACTGACTTTAGGTCTTTCGTAGGCATTGTACTACCAGAGGTACATCCCTGGCACTCTACGCTGAGTGCTGCCCTCACCGCAGGCCCCAAGAAGACCGAACCAGACCCCATCAGATGGACTGAAGACAAACAAAAATCCTTTGATTTACTCAATTACGCTGATCGTGCATGAGGACAAAGGAAAGGTCAAATGGGTTGGGGGGGGGGGGGAGCACGTACAAAATAGCAAGCTTTGACCAGCTTGACATGCAAAAACCAGACAGCGGAGCTGACAATGTTTTCCGATTCTGATAAACATAATTATTTCCTTGGGATGCCCTAAATACAGGGAGTGAATAAGTTTTGGAAATGACTATGCCTTCATGCTCGGATAGCATTAAATATTTTCCTGGGATGTACTACATCAGGGAGAGCATACGTTCTGGGCATTCAGCACATCAGGCAGCGTACACAGTTCCTTCTACTACAGAAAATAAAGTATTGTATCGCAGCATCTCGCACTCGAACAAGTAATGGCGATCTTCGGAACTTGTTTATATGCCTAGTAAAGAGAATGTGTCATTGGCTGGCATACAGTTACCTCCCTTCCATCCAATTAACGTGTGGTTTTACCAAGAAATGAAGCAACAGTTATTGAATCGAAGACTGAAATAGTAGAAGGAACTAAGTTTTGGGCCTACTTTCACCTCCATTAGAAGAAGGATGCTGGCCCATCATTATAACACTTTTTCTGACGTGAAACTAGCATCTGAAGGCATCGTAATAATTACTTGATAGGTGCTTATTTAATAGTCGCACACTAGTTGCATAAAAGGAAGCACTAATGAAGCCTAAGTACACATCATTCGTTTCGTTTCGTTTTCGTTTAGTTCCACCCCACCCACAGCAACAACTAAAGAAAGAAAGAAAATTAAGAAAACTATGTGAACATAGCAACACTAAAAACCACTAATGAAATACTAAATGTGGGGCCTAATATTTAATTTGAATTGGACTATTGGGAAGGAGTTGGGGTGGGAAACTAGTCCCAAAAACAGTTGCTCCTAACCTCCTACAACTTAAATAATTTTTTCGCGGCAAGAACTAAACCATTAGTTATGTAAATGGAAGCATTAAAAAGACTAACATTAGGCAATAAATTGCTGGTCTAGTTTCGTTTTAATTGGACTAAGTGGGTGGGGGGGGGATGACCTACCAGAGAAACCCTTAATTTGACATAAATAGCAATAATGAAGCAATAAATATTGGCACCTATTATTATTTTAATCTGAGTAAGTGGGAGAATGCTACCGCACAGTTGGCCTCCGAAAGTTAAATAGCGTTTTAACGTCAAGTAATGAAGCTCTAATTGTGTTGATGGAAACACTACTTATGCACTAATTATTGGGCAGTTTCATTCAAATCCGTTGAAGTGGAGGGGTTGAGGGCTAATTGTTCGAACGTCAACCCTGCGGTATAGGTTGTTGAACGAAAATATCACTTGTACTGTGACCGATACAAGACACACACTGAAACTACTTGAAGAACGGAACGAGTTTAAATTCTTCAGACAAGGCCAACTGGGATAGAAGCCTCGTTATCCATCTCCAGGCCACTTGGCACATTGGCGGGCAGCGAACTCCTACTAAAGTGTAATCTAGGTCAACCTTACCTCCTGGCTGAATACAAACTTAGAAATTAATTTGTGAAATAAAGCCATTTGCAACAAAAAAGTAAACATTTATTATAAGTTTACATATATAGAGTTCACTTATAAAATAAATAATTTTTTACTTCACCATTTCGTATGCCACATAAGAAAAAATATGTAATGGAAACAACATTGTTACGTTAGTTAAAAAAAAACAAAGATACAACTATATAAATTAATACAGATGCCTATGTGCGTCCAGTTTAACATGACTACGTACGTACGAAAGCAACAAAAACAATAAAATTACTATCTACACTAAACCACCTCTATTATCGTAAAAATCCGTGGTCATTTATGTTAAAGAATACAGACATGATTGTGGAATGAACAATATTTGCTATTTTATTATTAGCTGTAAGTTCTTGAGGTTGCTATACATATGAAGGAAATAATATTTGTTACATTAAACTTTCCGATGATCAACATCAGAGTGAAATAATAAAACGCTATTGATATAAGCAAATAATGGCACTTAGTAATAAATACATTTTCATATTGTTATCAAATAAATAAATAGTATCGTTATTAAAGAAAATCTGAAATTTTTTATCAGCTCTGCAGAGGATATTGAAAATCCTGTAAACTTCAACATGTTTTACTGTTTTGTTACGCTAACTAACGGATGTTTTAATACCAAAGATAACAATAAAACCAGGAGGCTGGTCATAAATAATACAACATCAGTCAATATCACTGAACCATGAAGATGTATGACTGAAGTTTGAGAACAATTGGAATGGTCACAGTAGTATGTTCAGCAGTTTGGACCCGCTGTTGCGATAAATGGGGAGTGTTCTGCCCAAGTACACAGTTTTATAAGTTATACATCATGATATTTTTCCTGTTCCATCTTGAATTTCTTGATCATTTCTTAACAGGGTGGCCATCTACGCACGGGGGTCCGTCGATGGGCCAGTTGCAGCCAAGGATGCTGTTGTCATACACCAACTTGACGGGACATTCGAAAAAATGTATGGTAAAGCGGTTTAGCCATTTATCCCAAAAGCATTCATAAAAGAGAGTACAGTCATCTGGATGGCGGAAGAGGCCGGCTCTTTCGCAGGCAACGGGGCCTACAAGACTTGTGGCATTGTGAAGAGCTGCCCAGCGGGGTGGAAGTTCATTGTTAACACCGCCGAGGCCTCGAGGACCACCAATAGCATGAGCAAATGCATTACCACGGCCGCCACGATCTCCACTGTCATTGGGCCGTCCCTGCTGTGATTTTCGAGGAGGTTGCTTAGAGTTGGTGCCATCGTATGTAGGAGTACTTGCTGTCCACTTTCTGCCACTGTCACTGCCGTGTTGAAGGGAAGATGAAGTAGAAGGTTCATTTTCAGGATGTGATGGTGATAAATGTCCTGTGTTATGTGGTTGTGCAGATGAACTATGGAAAGATGGCGAATTGTGTGACAGTGGTGATTGAGTAACTCCATTATTACGCACAGGTGGTAAATGCACAGGTAGTGAAGGGATAGGTGGTATATGGTCAGGTGGTAATATCGCTACATCGCCGTCACCATGTGGTAGTTTAGAAGACTGTGGTCTGTGTTGATTGGTGTTTGCTCCCAAACCAATCACCGGTTTGTTGCGTGACAGGCTAGTGCTGCCAGTATGCGGTACTGAGTGAGGACCACGTTGGGTTAGAACAAATCCACTTGTTCCATGAGATGATGTTTCTTCTTCTGACTTCCCAAGGAAAATATTCGTTATATGATTAACAAAGTTCCTCATGGTCGTGAAAGCTCCAAATTCAGAAGAGCCTCCCTCATGTTGGGAATTGGCGTCGTCAGTAATGGACATTTGCGTCACAATAGATACCTTCATACCAGGACCTACCTCACCTCCTCCAGCATTCACGGAAGTTGACACAGATACTCTCTTTCCCCCATTGACGTTATTGTGTGGAAGTGCGACTGGTGCACCTGGACGATAACGTTCACTGTCCAAAGTGACTCTGTTGTGACCAGAAGATGCTGCAGAAGCTGAAGCAGATGAACTAGAAGAACTTCCGTGTTCAGAAAACGAAGAACTGGCTGCACTACTGGAGACTCCATTTGCAGAAAAACTAGCGGAGCTACTGCTTCCATGAGCAGACGAACTGGAAGATGCACTGGTAAAACTTTTCTCCTGTTCTGAGTGCTGCTGTTGGTGTTGATGTGAAACTCTCTTGCTTCCTGCAGAACTTGAACCACTTGTGTGTCCTTGGCCAGAGACACCATATCCCACTGGTTGTAAAGAGAAGCTAGAATGGCTGTGTGGAGCTCTTCCAGAAGAAGTTGTACTTACAACACCGCTGTTTCCCTTTCCAGAAGAACTTGAACTTGCAGAACTGCTGCTTCCCTTTCCAGACGAACTTGAACTTGCAGAACTGCTGCTTCCCTTTCCAAAAGAACTTGAACTTGCAGAACTGCTGCTTCCCTCTCCGAAAGAAGTTGACGAACTTGATGTGTGGCCATTACCAAGAGTGTGTTCACTAAACCCATTACCATGATCATAACGGCCATCTCTGTATTCTTCGTACTCATTGGCAACTGCAGGGCGAGTGAAGCCATGATCGGTTTGAGGACCAAAATCTCCTGCTTCTATAGGCACGCGAATACCATGGGGGTCTCGTTCATCTCCATGGGTATGGACTGGTCCTGCTATATTTAGTTCAGTTTGGCACTGAGTATTTCCTATTACATGGCCAGGAATATACCCTCTAGGTGGTTGTGGGTTAATGTAGTTGGGTCTACGTGGCTGAGAAGAAGGTGGACTATCTGGGAAGAAGCCAACTTCAGGACCCTTTGGCTGGCGATGAGGATCATAGGGATCCAATTTATTCACTTCTGGCCTACTTGTGGGATAAGGAGTAGTCGCTGGTGCTATAACGTGTGGGCCTCTTGTTCCTGTGTGTATCTGGGAGCCTGGACGCTGCGGGCCACCAGGTCCAAAAGGTCCACTTGGACCACGAGGGCCAGATGGACCACTAGGACCAGATGGGCCACGAGGTCCGGAAGGACCACCGGGCCCACCTGGACCATGAGGTCCGGAAGGACCACTTGGCCCACCAGGACCACGAGGTCCAGAAGGATGACTGGAACCTCCAGGGCCTTGAGGGCCACCAGGTCCAGATGGGCCTGATGGACCATTAGGTCCTCCTAAACCATTCGGGTCACCTGGGAATGGTCCATCTGGTCCATTTGGTCCGTTTGGATAAGGTCCGTCTGGGCCAGGGCTTCCATCTGGATATGGGCCATCTGGACCATTCAGACCATCAGGGTAGGGTCCATATGGTCCATTTGGTCCACTTGGTCCATTTGGATAGGGGCCATTGGGACCTGCAGGACCATCTGGGTACGGGCCATTGGGACCAGCAGGACCATCGGGGTACAAACCAGAAGGGAAGTCGGTGTTGCCATTTTGCCCTGGGCGATGACCAGGAAGAGAAGAAGGTCGTCGTGAGGGAGGGAAGTTTGTTGGGGAAGAACCAAGATAATTAGGTGTATGGTCTTCATCAGGATATGGTGTATATGAAGGGCTCAACGTGGTGAAAGGCTGGCCGTGAGGATGACTTGAGGGAGTGTATGGTGCAGACGGTCGTGGCCTGCCTTCTGAGACATGAGGACTCTTACTAGGAGGGTAACGTTGTGAAGGAGAAGTTCCTCCTGGTGTCACGTGGGGAAGGCCAGAAGAGGGATAAAGTCCGGAGGGGTGCTGAGGACTACCTGGTTGTCTACTTGGCTGAACTGTTGATGGGTATTGGTCAGGACGATGGTGGGATCCACCTATTTGTGAGGGAGGGGCACCTGTGGGCAGAAGTGGACGCCGATTTTCTCCACCAATATCGATCGAATGAGGTGGACGTGGAATGGGACCACTTGTGTGAGTAGGTGATGGAAAGGGTCGACTTGGACGGCCTTGCTGACCAGATTCGCCACAGCCAGATACCAACCAGCGCCAGTTACATATCACTAACTCTGGGTCAAACGCAAGGTCAAATGGACAGCGAAATTCGTAAGCTGATAGTGTTCCATCTCCATAAAGGTCACTACATTTGTAGAACCAGCGACAGTTCTCGGGATCAGTGAAATATCCTGGAGCAGAACAGATGAATTTACTTCTGGGCACAGGGTGTATTTCACTCGAGCCATCACACGGCGCTGTGGAAGAGGGCCAGTTGCAAACTTCCCACTTTTCATCAAATACCAATCCTTCTGGACAACTGTATTCGAAAACAGTGTAGTCATCCTTAAACTGATCCCACTTTACGCATCTGTAAAATTGGCTGCAGTCAGCAGGGTGACGGTAGTAACCGGGTCTGGTGCATATAAATCCACTTTGGCCTGGATCTGATACAATGTGAATGGCTCCTGATCGGTCAACAATGCTCGTCACACGGAATGGTGAAGTTACTGGGACCAGGTCTGCCCCGGCCATCTCTAAATCCTCCATGTCATCAGCTAGACTGCGCATGACACGAGTTTGGTCAGCACCCATCAATTCGTCAAAGATATCTCTGATGGCATGGACTAGTGGAAACCGGCCTTCTCCGCAAGTGTCATTGTAATCGTCGTGGTCTATACGCCATAACCCAACACCGGCTAGGTTGCGAAGAAGGATATATTTGCTCTGCAATAAATGAAAAGGAGATTTAATGGCATGGTTAATTATAAATGTGTCAATTTTTACGTTATCTAACGCATAACAATTTAAGGACATTAATTACATGGTTAGTTACACTAATTAAAGTAAACTACAGGCTGCACTTCAGTGACTTCCCAAGGCTTTATTAAAAAACTGACATCTCCCAACCCTTTCTGAAAGCCTACTAATTTTAGAATGATAAGAATGTTTTATAATTTTAACTTTTCACTTTTTGTGCAATTTACTCTAGAAAGGAGCACCACAGATCTACATTCAAATCCATCTACTAAAAGATTTGTAAGGTTTAATATTTTTTAACATTATATATTTTTTCCCTCAAGCAAAACAATGCCGTTATTTAATACACTATTTGAGTGTTTGAGAGATGAAATCAGAAGATGCAATTTTTATTAAACTGTGTAATCAAAATTTGTATGCAACGGACTACAGTAGTTCTCTTTGCATTTAGGGGTCTTTAAAAGAATCAAGAACGAAGGATACGCATTTTAGAAGCATTGCATCTTGAAAGTGCATTCAGGGCATTTTAACGCTTGTATGTTGCATTTGCAGGCGCCATTTACAGTACGTTTATTTACAGTTCATTTAAAGTCATATCAAAAACCAAAACTCGTAAAAGGGACCGCCAAGTTCCGAATGGTTCAGCCCTTCAAAAGAGTGATATCAACATACCAAAACATTCGCCACGTTAATCGCACCTACTGTTGTTCGAAGGTTAAATGAAAACTAATACATTGCTAGTTTTGGTAGCAATGTTCAAGTTTTCATTTAAGTCCGAAGTAGCATTAGGTGCGATTAACTTGGCGAATGTTTTGGTGTGTTGATATCACTCCTTAGAGAGCTGAACCATTTGGAACTTGGAGGTCCTTTTTACTAGTTTGGGTTTTGATATATTACTTCTTTTTTTTAAATTGTGTATTAGACTAAACTCAACTAGCCTGATGTGTAATCAAATGGCACGTTAACAATAACTTGATTGTTTCCAATATTTTAATTTCATATCACTCCTCTGAGAGGCCGAGTCATTCTCAACTTAGTTCCATCTTTATTAGTTTTTGGTTTTCTTTTAATATTTTCTTATTTTTTTTTTATTAAGTTCATATCTCTCCTTTGTGAGGCCGAAAAATTTTCAACTTGGTGGCCTCTTTACCAGTTTTGGGGTTTACTTTGACATTTTGGTTGTTTTTCGTGAATTGGACGTAGACATAATTTCTTTGATAACGTGTTAAGATTTGTGACAACACACTAGCATGTACAGTATACACGTTGTTATTGTCCAAATTTTAGCCATCCAATCAGAGACGACAATACTAACAATGGTTATAATAATACTAATAATAATAATGTAGGTTCGTTGCAAACGCAACCGGAATGGCAAGGACCTGGCGGTCACTAAATGTCATCCGATGTTAAAAACTAAAAATTTTTTAGTTGCAAAAGTTTAAGAGTATAAAAGTTTAAAACGATGATGATGGCTCGACTGCATAGGAAGGGCAGATGGTATTGGGTTGAGGTCACGAATGCCTTACCACCAAGATTAGACCTACCAGGGACACAATGGTCCCCGATGGCATCGCCAAACGTGAGGGACAAGTGAGGGGAAAAGCCGGGTATCAATGTGAATGTTCTTTAAATAATAAAATAATAAAATAAAATAAATGTAAATCGTAGTATAAAGCTTGGCCAAAACCAATTGTCAATATTAGTAAAGATAATAAAAATTAAAATAATAATAATAATACAAAAAGCATCCAAGAAAAAGTTAAAATTACTATATTGGTCACTTGAGGAACACATTTAGAGGCTCCTTAAGGAGCAATCTGCAAAAAACAGATAAGGTGTTTGCACATACGGTTTCTGAGCTCAGGGCATTCCAAATTTTGGTGACGCGTAGTGAAAAAAAAATTTCTTTCTACAGTCCGTATTGGTTATACCAATACTTTCGTACTTACACGCCCTCCCACGCCATTCCCGTTACACCCCCAGGCTGTAAACCAGAAAAGGTACGCAGCTCGTATCGTACTGCAGCCATTCGTCAAATTTCATAGCTGGAAGCCTTGCCACTATCTCGGTATCAGTGAATAATCACTCTATGGGAATTGACATGGGGATGAGCAGACTAAAAGTAGCCAGAAACTAGAAACACAGGCTCGGACTAGCCATAGTGCCATTGTGCCATGGCACAGGTGCCCTTTGGTTGCTACAATTCTGGTGCCCCTTGGGTAGGCTTATTTTTTTGCCCCATCCCCGGAAGAAAAATAAATGCTTTTCCGCTGGTGAGCGTCCCTTTCAAGCACAAATCCCCTTTCTCCATTCCCATACTTGCATTTTTAACGCCTTTGTTAAACTCCTTCCCCCCCCCCCCCGAAAAATTTGATGACCTTGATTATCAACCAGCTTCCCCCCCCCCAAAAAAAAAAAAACCCACGCTATCCAAGAAAGAATTAAAAAAAAGTCATTCCTTGAAATATAATATGTGTGTTGAAGAATGCACTTCGAAGCTAGTTGAATATCAAAATCAGCAAATTTTTATGGGGCTCTTTCCTGAACAACACTTGGGGAGATAAGAACGCCCTCCAGATCCGTCAGATTTGAGTTCCTGGTATCGCATGGCGCCCCTCCTCCATTATTTCTCTTTTGCTACCCAGTCCGACTCTGTAGAAACATGTTTGCAACGGTACTGAACGTCAGATTTTGCATTGAAAGCCGCTTAGCTGACATTCCTACAAGAGTTAATTTTTGTCAGGTGCGTCATTGCTCTCCATTTTACCACAATGTAAGCTTTTGTACCGCATTATTATTTTTCACCTAGTACCTGAAATGTGCGCAACGTATGCTTCTGGTTATAAGACACTTAAGCTATGGCGTCGTGATACAATGGTTTACATCCTCGACAATTGAAATGGTGTGATGTTTGTTGCCTAACTTGGCACGACACACTAGCGTGTGTCTAGATACATTTTTAGTGTATTTATGCTTACTTTAATCCGAACACTAGCACTGTCATCATATCCAACCCATGTTGCATTCTTATAGGCGACTGGTCCAGTTTTGTCATCTTCTCGATCAACAGTCCATTTGTCACCCGATTTGAGAGCTTTGCAAATCTGTAAAAGATAAATAATTTTAATAATGGCGGACAAATTACTGGCATTTGGTTGCATCATGAAATTGTATACCTACGAAAATTCTATACCCACGAAATTCTACACCTGTTGACTACCCGAATATATGTCAACTAGCTCATCCCAGCATAAAACGCGGCAGTCTATAGGACGCCATGTTGTCACACTGCCCGGTTTGTTGTGGCATTAGCATTCGTTTCTGTTGGGGCCCAGAGTTTGATCGCCCTGAGTTTTCCATCAACAATGCATGTCGCAATATTTCGTTTGGTGATTGCTACTAATAATAATGTGCTGGCTGGTGGCCCCTTTTCGCTGATACCGTGCAAAGAATGAACACGCTTGTCCTTTTTCGTTACTACCTCGCAAACCAAGCAAAGCAAGGGAGTTTTTTGAAACTATACGCTTAAGTAGGTGTATCACATGCATTAAAAAAAATACAAAACTGATTCTAAAAAGATGTTGACTAGGCTGCTACACTTCACGTGAATTGAGTGTATTGGTAAAAATTACAATGACGACAACAACTGTAACAGTAACGCCACTGGAGTTCAGGCAGGATTGAAAGCAATCGCGATACTGTGGGAATGAAAGGGTACATCATGGCTGTAGACTTGGCCTATCCGTTACATCTTCATGACTCGCATAGTGGCTACCAGAATAGCTTGCCGTAGAAGACCCACCACCCTGCAAGAAAAAAATGGCGGAAAAACTAGACCAATATGGCGGATCGACTGCGAAGCTCTTCTCCAGCTTGTACGGGAAACAGAATTACGCCATCCAAAACAGGTACGCTCTACTCCTTGTGGTCCCCCCCCCCCCCCCAAAAAAAGAAAACACTTACAAAAAAAAATACAACCCATTCTAACCTACCCTAACATAATTTAACCTAACCTAACCCATTACAGCTCATTAATACTGGTAAACAGTCACTAAATCTAGCACTGGTTGAATCATTTGCTCCCGACTTAAAAATATCAGCACATACCCAATCCACTTTTAGTCATTAATGACCATAGTGAAACTAAAATTCCTGCTGGCTATAACTGGACCTCATTCGACTTCACAGATGTGTACCCTTCTCAAGGTAGGAAACTTATAATCGAAATTATCTGCCAGAAGTTTTAACTCGACGCCACCACCTTGCAAAATTCGGATGGGGAAGTGCATGGTTTACTTAATACCGCTGACCTTGTTTTCGTTACTACATTTGTGCGTATGAGTGAAGGAAACAACAACGTAACAGCTAGGAACCATCTTAAAAATTGTTAAGATTCGTGTTCAGTCTTTATTACGGACTTATATTTTGCCGAGATGACCAACCGGCACTCAAACCAAGGAACTCCTGATCAGAACTTAAGACACTCCTGTACCATCTAAGCCATAATAAAGACTTGCCTAACCCATGAAGAAGGCTACAGTCGTAGCCATGGCCCCATTAAACACACGTAATGTTCTTACCATTAATGGCAATCTAATAAAACAGAATACCGAAATCATTTCCATGAGTTTTCCAGAGTAGATGACGTTAATTTCCAGTTTATTTACCGTAATTTTAACAACGATTTTTTTTTT
>JAHWFP010205974.1:26163-42476 GCA_023313725.1 Lithobius niger | reverse complement strand
AGTCCTAGTATAGAGACAGTTGCCTTTTCTTTATTACTAAGATTATAATAACAATAATAATAATAATAAGGGAAAGTTTCCAATTAAGGCCTCTAGTAAGTCCGATGGTTGTAGCCAGATCAAAAAATGGTAAAGGAACTTCCAGTTGGCGGTTTAGTATCCTGTAAGTCAGAAGGAGGTCAAATTTAATCCTGCGAAGTTCAAGAGGTTCAAGTCCAAACATGTTTAGGCGGGCTTTGTAGGGGATATCACGGAGACCTGAAAATCTCTTGGTAAAACGCCTCAGAATCGGCTCAACAGAGTCAATAACACCCAAGAGAAAGGGTGACCAAACAGGTGTTGCGTATTCAAGGATCGGACGGACAAACACCTTAAAAGCCCACACTCTTGTCGTATTTTTGGCCGACTTGAAGCACCTTTCGACGATAGCTAGGCAGCTAAACAAATCTGTCGGACGTGGGAGGACGATTTAAGATCTCCAGTAAACAAGATTCCCAAATCTTTCACAGTGTCATGAGATAGGAGTATGTTATCGTGAAGAAAGTAGGAATTTTTCTCAAAACAAGCACCAACATGGAAAGAATGGCATTTGTTAAATGACAGTGGAAGTTGCCACTTACCAGCGTTTGGACCAGAGGTCAACAGTGTAGATCATAGACTCAAGGTGGGGAGAGCTGTCGGAAGAAATGATGGCAGCACCGACCTTTAAATCGTCAGCAAATTTAAAACCAAAGGCATGATGATTGTCGAGAATTAGATCGTTTAGGTAAATTACAAATAAAAGTGGGCCCAAAACAGATCCCTGAGGGACCCCACATGGAACTACCCGTGCTGAAGGAATTTTCAATTTTGCTCTCTAGGTGCAGTTCCGGAGAAAGGCAGCGATCGAAGTTTCAAGGCCAACCGAAATGCCACACTGTTTAACCTTAAGAATGAGCTTACTGTGGACAAAGGATTCAAAAGCTTTCATGAAGTCGAAGTAAATAGTGTCCGTATGTATGCCCAGGTCGAGGGCACCAGACCATTGGTCAAGAACAAGTAGGAGCTGATGGGTTGATGATCAACCCGGCATAAAGCCGAATTGGTCGCCCCGAATCACTGAGTGTTCCTTGAAAAATATTAGGAGTTTATCTCGGATAATTGATTAAATGATTTTACATGCAGTACACGTAAGGGCGATGGGTCGGTAGTTTGAGGGGTCAGACCCCTTTTTAAACAGTGGGATAATGATGGCCTGACTCCAAGAAGAAGGTAATATGCCCTGAGAAAAGGAAAGGGAGAAGATTCTGGTAAGAAGGTAGCAGATTTCCAAACAAAGATTTTTCATTAGAAAAGCCGAAAAACCATCCAGGCCAACAGATTTACTGGGATTCAGCCTTTGAAATGGCTGAGTAGAAATGGCTGAGTACGCTAATGGTGAATTAACGGAGGACAAAGAAAAATTAAGAAAATATATAGAAGGTCTACTGCAAGCCCCTACTGACTGGGTGGAAGAGATTCCGCTGCTGCCATTTGCTTCATCAACGACGAGAAAGCATTGAGTGATAGCGCACACCCCTCACGTAAGCGCCAACATACGCTCACCTGAATCTTTGCAAAAACAACAAAGAAAACTCGTTTGCGAGTTAGATTTACAATGTTATAGAGGAGCTACTCCCTCTTATAAAACTAGGTCTAGTAAAATTACACTTGAAATAAGATTAAAAGACAAATGGAAGAAGCAAATGTTGGAGACGATGAGCAGTACTAGCTACACATTGAGGGAAACGTGGTTACGGTAGGGAGGTAGCAGAGAAATCATTCCCAACTGTGATAAGCCAATCACAGAACAACAAAGTTCTGACATCGTGAAAATTCACTTTCTATGATAGAAGTGACCACTTGCATGGGACGCTTAAGGCTAAATTCTCACCAATTCCGACTATGTCCTGAAACTTATGAAGATCAAGAACAAACAAGTTTAAAATTACATTTTCTCGCAAACAAAAGGGGAAACTGTAAGCATAAACAATGTAATAATCATTTAAAATATCTAAGGTTTTATTACAAAAGATACCAGTAATAAAAGACACCAATTATGGGGGTAAATCTTTCCAGGTTTATGAAGTATTTAAAAAAAAAAGAAATGTTCCATAACACTTAGGTTATGTTAACCTACATATTACTGTATTTTATATTTTCCTAAATATTATTCTGGGTCATTTTATTTTCGAATTGAAAATAAGTGGAGGTTGGGCTTGCTTAAACTATCATTATAGATTTTGTAGATTTTATTACAGTACTTAAACAGCAAATTAAATATTAACACATAACTGCAGGTGACAGTTCGGTTGTATCTCGTTTGTTTGAAATATCTTTATAACGATATAATTGTTAGACGACGCACTATTTCCTAGTCAACTGAAGCAGTAGGCTATAATAGCAACTGTTGTAGAACAACCGGCAAAAAAAAGGCCAGTGAAACTTTTTTAAATATGTAATTTCGGCAATAGGCCTAAACTGGTGCAATTTAGAAGGAATTACATAGGAACCAAACATTTAGTCATATCAATCCCTTTAATTTGGTATAAAGAAGCTTCAATTTGGTTCAATAGAAACGAAAATACTGTCAGTTAGGTGCAGCGCTAGGAGTGACGTCACAACGCCATTTTTGTGACATCATTATTTCCATTACTGACGTGAACCCGGGTGAACACCCCTACTATTTGGACACTTCTGGTGGTGTAAATGAAGGAAATAAAGAGTGTAGTAGGGGGACACCTATAATTAGCCAGCGAAAAATTGTTTCATGCAACAGGATGCGCAGATAAAGTGAGCCAAGTGAACGAAAATCAGCGTATGTTAGTCAGTATGCGCAGGTATTTTATTGAAGAAACATGGACATACACATGAGTCACCAAACCGTATCGGACAAAAAAATGACAAAGCCAGACGAAAGGGTTATCAAAGAAACATAATTGACGATGCAGTTATACACAAAAGATAGAACTGATCTCACCAATTTTTAAAATGGTGCACCAACAACACCCGTACGTAGAACGGACTTCAGCAAGAAAGTAACATTATTAGCCAGCGAAAAACTGTTTCATGCAACGATGCTTGAGCACACAAATTTTTAAAACGTTGCATCCTGTGATTTGAGTCACAGGATGCGCCGATTGAGTGAGTCAAGCAACGAAAATAAGCGTTTGCTAACCGGTGTGCTCAAAACTTTGATTGAAAAAACTTAATTTGGTGAAACATGGACATACACATGAGAGACCAAACTGTGCCAGTGTTATGAACGGTGCATCCAACACCAGCCGTGCGTAGCACGGGCTTCCTCTAGTTTTGAAATAATTCGATATGAGCAATTTGTTACGAAATATATAAGTTTGCTATTAATGCAGAATTTTACAACTGGAGCTGCGCACGATGTTACTGTTTTATTACTGCCACAACATGTGTACAAAGGGTTAGTTATGGCAACTGTCATGACAGCTTATGCATCACGAGTTCATCCAATTTGCAATAAATCTATAGCTTCAGCAAATATAATTTTCGTTAATGACATTTTAAATTGCAACCCAAAGGAAAACGTGAATTACAAATGAATTGATTTTCATTTTTCCATTAAGTTTTGTCATATAAATTATACACATCCCACGTCTGTAAATGAGTTTACATGGAAAAAAGGGTTGTCACCGACCTCAATACAATTTCATCAGAGCACACTCCCTAAATCTAAAATTGTAAATTATGTTTGTGTTGTTGTTCTCAGTGCCATCGCTCCGAGCCCCTGTGGCGCTAATAACACGGAATAGTTTTGGTTCTGCAATACTGTGTTGCTTCAAAGTGAGGTAAGTTTTGCTTTCAGCAGTTTGTGTTATATTTTTGTCATGTTAAGGCAAGTACTGAGTACGACTAATCTAACATCATTAAAATCGTTCAGTGTGATTATTTATTTATTTGTGTGTCCATCTTCTCCTCTCGAAATAGTTGCGTCAAAAATTGGAGAAAGGGTTCGGAAGAAAAGAAATTTCTCTGAATTTCTGTTAGGCGTATTCTTGAATTGAAATTTAGGTCCTAAATGCCCCAAATTAGGAAATATGGCCGTTTTCAACAATCAGCAAGAATCACACAACAATACATGACGTTAACGGTTATTAAGAAAATTTCTTTTCGCGCAAGCCTGGAACGTCCAGTAACAATGGTCTGGCAGCAACATACCAACAAGGAGTAAGTCGATTAATATATGGTTGTTCTCTGTAAGGGCCGAACCACTCTCAACTTGGTGGCTTCTTTACCAGTTTTTGACTTTGTTATTACAGTTGGTTTATTTTTCGTGAATTGGACGTGAATACAATTTGTTTGCAACGTTGTTTAGATTTATCATGATACACTAGTGTGTGTCTAGGCCCGCACGTCAGTATGGATGTTGTCATTGTCCGAACTTTGGCCGTCCAATAAGAAACGATGCCGACAATACTAACAATGGTTATAACAATATTTTCGTACTTACTCGCCATCCCACGCGGTCCCCGTTATCTGCAAACCATGAAAGGTATGCAGTTCGTATTGTACTGCACCCATTCATCCAATTTCATAGCTGGAAGCCTTCCCGTCATCTCGGTATCGATGAATAACCACCCTAAGGGATTTAACATGGGGATGAGTGGACTAGCTTGCTAGTAGCTAGCTAGTAACTAGTAACACATTTTCAACGTTATTGAGGGTCAGATTTTGCATTGATAGCAGCTTAGCTGGCATTCCTACACGATTTAATTTTTATCAGGTAAATCATTGCTCTCGATTTCAACACAATTTAATCTTTTGTACCGTATTACTATTTTTCTTCAAGTACCTGAAACGTGCCCAACTATGCTTCAGATGTAAGACACTGACGCTATGCCGTCGCGCTACAATGGTTTACAACCCTCGACAATTGAATTGATGTGATGTTTGTTGTGATGTTTGTTGCCTAAAATGGCCTAACTTAGCGTGTGTCTAGATGACATCCTTTGCAACAGTGCCTCAAAGGATATGCGATTTTATACCTCCGCCTCGAATGCCAACAGTAGTCCTCCGAAGCGCCATCCTCGGCGGAAGTATAAATCGCGTATCCTCCTCGGCATTGTTGCAAATGATGTAAATGACTACTAGCATGACTGTAAGATACTAATCTATACACACGCTAGTGTGTCGCGCCAAGTTAGGCAACAATTATCACAATAAACATCACATCAATTCAATTGTCGAGGTTGTAAACCATTGTAGCGCGGCGCTATAGCGTCAGTGTCTTATATCTTAAGCATAGTTGGGCACATTTCAGGTACTTTGGAAAAAATAATAATGTGGTACAAAAGCTTAAATTGTGTTGAAATGAAGAGCAATGACCCACCTGACAAAAATTAACTCGTGTAGGAATGCCAGCTAAGCTGCTTTCAATGCAAAATCTGACCCTCAATAACGTTGAAAATTTGTAACTAGCTAATTCTAGTCCGCTCATCCCCATGTTAATTTCCATAGGGTGATTATTCATCGATACCGAGGTAACGGGAAGGCTTCCAGCTATAAAATTGGACGAATGGCTGCAGTACGACACGAACTACGTACCTTTTATGGTTTGGAGCCTAGGGGTGTAACGAGGATGGCGTGGGATAGCGAGTAAGTACGAAAATATTGTTATAACCATTGTTAGTATTGTCGGCATCGTCTCTCATTGGACAGCCAAAGTTCGGACAACGACAACGTTTATACTGACGTGCGTGCCTAGATACACACTAGTGTAGCACGATAAATCTAAACAACGTTGGCAAAGAAATTGTATTCACGTCCAATTCACGAAAAATAAACCAACTCTAAAAACAAACCAAAATAAACAAAGCCAAAAATTGGTTTTGTATTAACCAATGAATTGATGAATTGATGCATGGAAAAATCAAAACAATAGATTAGGTTTTAAAACTGTGTCAAACATTCGTGTTTTGAAGCACGGAGGTGTGTGGATTGAACGAGCAAAGCGAGCGATTTCCACGTAAAGTAAACCTTTTCAATCTGTGTCTCGCTTTGCTCTATCAATCTTTCATCTCTCACCTTCGTAGGAGATTACATCTGATGTGCTGCAGATGTTTCTCCAAGTGAGGGTTCATCAGAAAGTGAAGTGATAAGACGCCCATGGAAATATCTGTACTAAGCAGGACGTAAAGAACAATATTCTTAAAATAAGTAAAACAAGAAAATCCGTATAAAGTTTATACTAACACAAATTACAAATGATGTGCAGTTCTTGGTGGTTACCTTGATTCAGTCACATTTTTTAGGAAATGATTGCGCTGATTGAGTGAGCAAAGCGAACGAATATCAACGTTTGTCATCAGAAACAGCGGTTTTCAGATAAATTGCTTGATCTTTTTGCTTGACTCCTTGGACGTAAAAAAATAATATTGACCTTCTCTCGAGATAACTGATACTGCATACTACACTCTTATAATTTGCTTGATCGTTTTTTTATGTGGAAGGTCTGTCTGTATCATAAGTGTTGCAGCAAGAAATCTCCTCGAGCGCAGAGAGACGACGTGGAATGAGCGAGCGAAGCGAACGACTCCGCTAGTCTACATCATTAAGGACGTATGATGTGCGTGTGTGTTTGTGTGTTTGTGTGTTTGTATGTTTGTTTGTGTGTTTGTACCTCTACTCCTCTGGAACCAAAGCACCTACAAATATGGGAGTAGGACCAAACGAAAGATAATTAAATTGAGCTCAGTATAGGCCATTTCCTTCGCTGTAACTTGATATTATCATCCTCAAATACGCGAAAAACCCTGAAAAAAATAACGTCAAAGTTTGTTTTTTTAATCCCTCATGAGGTTTGTTCATGACGTCATAGTTTGTTCATGAAAACCAACTCGAGCGAAGAGAGATGATCAGGAGCGCAGCGAGATGCGGCCGAATGCGCCGAACAGAACAACATATTTTGCAACACACCACATATAGATCTTAAAATCGGTTTTGTATTAACTAAATTGATGCATGGAAAAATCAAAACAATAGATTTAGTTTTAAAACGGTGTCAAACGATCGTGTTTCTGAAGCAAGGCAGTGCGTGGATTGAGCTTGCAAAGCAAGCAATTTCCACGTAAACTAAAACTTTTCAATGTGTGTTTCGCTTTGCTCTCGCAATCTTTCATCTCTCAATTTCGTAGGAGACAACATTTTACGTTCTGCAGATATTTTTCCAAGTGAGGGATCATCAGAAAGTGAAGTGATAAGACGCCCATGGAAAAGTCTGTACTGAGCAGGATGTAAAGAACAATATTCTTAAAATAAGTAAAACAAGAAAACTCATATAAAGTGTATACTAAAACAAATTACAAGTGATGTGTGATTCTTGTTGGTTACATTGATTCAGTCACGTTTCTGAGGAAATGTTTGCGCTGATTAAGTGAGCGAAAAATCAGCGTTTGCCGTCAGAAACAGCGCTTTTCTGATAAATTGCTTGATCTTTTTGCTTTTCTTCTTGAACGTAAAAAAAAATATTGACCTTCTCTCGAGATAACCGATATCGCATACTACACTCCTATAATTTGCTTGATATTTTTTATGTGGAAGGTCTGTCTGTATCATAAGTGTTGCACCAAGAAATCTCCTCGAGCGCAGAGAGACAACGCGGAATGAACGAGCGAAGCGAGTGACTCCGCTAGTAAACACTAACTAACAAAGTCTACTCCAAGAGTTTTCGAAAGTTACTATAGAATGCCCGAAACTACTAGCAAAACCAACAGCTTACCTATATCTGGACCCTTTCCCTTAATTTACCTGGATTTAGCTCGAAGCTATTACTTTAAACTGTTACAATAAGCCCCAACTATTTCTGTTAATGATGTCACGGCGTTGGTTTTGACGTCATGTCGTCACCTGAGAGGGAAGCCCAACCCACCCCACTCCCTAACCCCAACTCCTTCATGCGTACATGAACGTGCATAAATTGTGAAAATATTGTGCCCTACACTACTCATATCACGTCTGCAGCTGAGGAACCCAAAGAACTGGGGGATCATTCTAGCTTCGGTCTTGCTCGGTAAACCACAGAGACACTTCCCACGACACACTAACCGTGAACGATTTAGTGTCGTGCTGACCCATGGCCTCCATCCACTGCCAACCTGGTTGTTGGCCGACCCACGCAAGCCAGCAGCTCTTCCCTCCCTCTACTTTCACAAGGTACTAGTGATGCCCACTCCCGAGTCCCAAGAATAACTAACGATAGACCATCGTCGGCCAAATCCAGTTAGTCTCTGTCGTACCCGAATGCGCTCGAACTTGCTGACTTGTCAGGTTGGTTGACCACCCAAGAGTGCAAACGTTTGTTGTTTAGCACGGAAATGGTCCCTTTGCAGGGTCAGCGTATGGAGAATGTGGCACTTGAACAGTTTATTTGATTGGTTACATAGCCTTTTGGGCAGTGAAGAACTCGAAAGTGGCAATAACAATAGGTATTCGCATGTTTTGACAAATGCTGTTAAACTGCAATAGACTGAAACTTACTCTCTTGAAATGGCTTTTCAAAAATATAACTATTCCTTACTCTCTTGGAATGTAAGGATTCTGCAGCACGCACCCATCTGTTGCTCGTCCCGAGGTTAATAGACACGTGTAACTTAGGACTGATACATGTGTCTTAACTTTTTTCTTTAGCACTTTTAGGTCTACAAATAATTTGCCATTATATCAGCTAAATTCAGAATTTTTCGTTTTAGTTCTTCGTTCACATGTTGCCAAGCAGACATCCCTGAAGTTCACTTTTACTAAAACATCACTTTTACAAAGCTTATTTTTTTTGTGGGGTTATTAACATAAACCTCGTTAGCTCATGGATGTTCGTATTATAGAGTAACCGTCTTTTAACGTGCACCTCTTTATTACTGCATCTTTCTCTCTATGAATGGTAGCCACTCATCCTTTAACTTTCAGGTTTTTTTTCATTATCCCTGCTTTTTCCCTTACATTTTCCACAATTTTTCGGTCGCATTGCATGGAAAAAACATGGCAAAGTACGTTTTTAGTTGCTTACAGTTAGGCCAGAGGAAACTTTATTCTACTCAGGCCGCGACCCAAAGCTAGGCCCCTTGCTACAATTATTAACTTAAACATATTTCATGCTACTTCATATTACCACACTACAAATCCAATAAAATTACAATCGATATACACATGGAGCCGGAAACATTTCCTACAGTGCATTTGTCTGTTGGACTTTTTCTAATGACTCTTCTGTATTACTAGGGCCGTCATCAGTTTCACTGTTGACATAATGGAGAGGGCTCCACTTTCTTTGCTGTTTGGCTGTCAATCGGATCGGATCGGATTTGCCTTGTAATTTCTAAACAATAAGAGACAGCTGCTTTGGGTTTGGACCATTGGAAAGGTGATGAAGAAACCGTGAAATTGGTGGTATTCAAGTGTCCATATCAGTCAACGGAAAGTGAAAATATCTTGAATTTGGTTTATTACCGCCTAACGCCGCCTGTTTATCGTCAACAATCAATCTTTTAACAATCGGATGCCTGAACAATTAGAAACACCTTCGCGTCTCGTTTTTTGTTTTGATTTTGGCTCATGCTATTGGTGCATTTTGTAACCCTGATGGTTCCTCAACCCCATGTCCGATTCCGGATTTTTCTTTTGATAAACCTCGTCCGGACTCCCGTGGCACTGCATACAAAGTGTGGTTTGGATAGTCCTTGTGGTTTTCGCGTGATGCACGGTCTAAGATTACATTGGAGTGTCTTCATAGTGGAGCTACGCTGCAACAATACGAATAATGCACTCGTTGCCGTGTACTCCGCTGTGTACAACAGACGTGCTATGGCGCACTATGACTTTACGATTACCACTCTGCTGCTCTTACATCCTTGCTATCACAACTTCTTAACTCCTTGCGCTCATTAATCAGCAGGAATCACACACGGGCACATGTCAGCTTTCTAAGACTTCACCTGAACTACCATCTACAACTCATGTCAGACTCCAATGTGTACTGCCGGTTCATTGTGTGCGGCACAACTTGGATACACAGCATGAATGCAAGCTACCTTGAGACTGACGTGGGGAACAGTGAAAGCTACAACCTCATGCCCGACTTAAGATAAAAGCACGCTACGGCACGCAGTTGGCAGATAAGATCGCGAGAAGCTGGTACAGCCAAGAGTAAAACCGAATTAGTTGGGTATCGTGACATTACTGCTGCAAAAGATGCTCCACACGATCTATACTGGGCACAGAACGTGTTGTACAGTGTCATCTACCTTGCACAGTTGGCAGATCGCACTGTCGGTCCAACCCATTCTGTGCCGGTGGGCAGACAGGAAAGAATGGCCAGTGCGCAGGCAGGTCAAAGGCCTGGCCGTCCAATTTAGCAAGGCATCTAAAGACAATGGCGTAACTACATTGTGGGTGCAGGGAAAAGAGACAGCGCCCTGTCGGAGACTAACGGCCACTCAGCATTCCATTTTTCCATTATCAGACGCTGTAGCGCAAGACGTCGTGACCTGAGAGAGAGCACAGGAGATAGACTATTCGCTTTACAACGAACTGCGTCTTTTGCAAAAGTGTCTGCTTACTCATTCCCATGGACACCACTGTGTCCTTTCGCCCAGACAGGTGCCACGGAAGCAGTTTGCTGTACTTACCACAGTTTACATAGTACCGTGAAGACTAACGGATCACTGATCGAAAACGATGCCACAAAATTGTGCAGCTTACTGATGCTGGACAAGAAATCAGATAGGATGGTGAACGATAGCAAGGACATATCCTAAGCTACATTGATTGCAACCGAAATGGCTGCCATTTCACAAACTACACTCGAATTTACAGTACGCATGCTGCGCTGCATGCAAAACTTGAGTGACGGAATCGCTATTGCTACTCCACTTTCGCTCGTATTCATATAAAAAAAGCGTTGCAACAAATGTTGCAAACCGTAGGATTTGGTTCAAAGACCAACGTCAGGGCAGTGCACCACGCCCATGGGCAGGGTGGACATACACTGTGGACACTGAAAAGATCAAAATGCTGGACATCTTGAAGAAGGGTCCCAATTTCAGTCGTTGCTTGGTGCTCATGCTACAGCTGTGAGCAAGAAGTTGTTCTACCGGATCGCTGCTGCCGTGACTCAAATTGCGAAGACACATGATCATTAACAATCCACTAGACCGGAAGTGTAGTGGGTTTTCACAAGTTTCAGTCCACAACGCCGACACAGGAGTCGTTACAAGGCACCAAGTTTCATTCACATGGACCTGCAATATCTGAAGATGACGCTTGGACAATGCCAAAAACGGTACGTGGTAATCCAGCGTTGATCGAACAAAAGCACGATAGACAGCCAGAAGATGACCACGTTGAACTAATCGATGCCGAACAAGTGATTTCAAGATGGGGATGCGACACTGGATCTTTTCTTCACCATCTGCATGTGTCGTGCCCATCTCAAACCACTTTCTAGCATTACTCCCAAATACCTAACAGAACCAGACGACGAGATAACCACTCCCTCAACAACAACCTGTACCTTAACATTGCAGATCACTTCAGATTGGGAGAAAATAGTAAGACCCGTCTTTGCCTGCGCTAACGAGAAGCCCTGGTCACCTAGCCGCTCAACTATCATATCCAAAGCTGCTTGAACGTGCGTGACAACCGTCGATGGGTCACCACCTGCAAACCACATAGCGACATCGTCCGCAGAGCAGACGATGTTGGCAGTGCAACACATTTCCATTAGAACTTTATTTATTGCGACAGCAAACAGGGCAGTGCTTAGATAGCTACCTTGAGGTAGTCCACGATCTGACTGAGTTTTGGAGGACCAAAAACTTCCCACCTTCATAACATATGTTCGCATGTCTAAAAGTGCTAGGATAGCATTCACAAGCTTATCGCCTACTCTCATTTTTTACAACGTGGCCTGGACCGACTTGATGCTGACCGTGTCATAGGCCGCACGTATGTCTAAAAAGACCACGATGACAACTTGGCCTTGAGCCAATCCTTCGCGGTTGTCCGACAACAAAAACAGAATTACATCTTGTGCACTTCTATTTTCCCAATAACCAAACTGGAACGGAGCCAGACAATCATGGAAAGTGCCACGTTAACCATAAAATCAGCATCCACTCATAGACTTTTCACACATACGGTAGTAAAGCTATTGGTCTGTAATTATGCAGCGTTGACCGATCGCTGCCATGTTTCTGAACAGGGACAAGAATGGTAAATAACCACGATGGAGGTACAGCTCCGTCTTCGAACAAGCATTACAGCTTGCAGAGAAGCTCCTTACACGCGCTATCAGAAAGAGCTGCTAAATCACACGACATACCATCAATACGAACTGCACTCTTTGGTTTGCACTTAGACAAGGCTGCTGTGAGTTTGGATTGATAAAATGGTACGTCTGTTGCTCGCAACAAATTAGTACCCACACTCATAGGTGGATCCTTTTCCTTTAGCAAGGCATAAACGCAGGCAAACCTCTCGTTAAAAGCATTGGCCATATCCTCTTCGTGAAGGACAAGCTATGAATCTACATGAGACTGTTTTTTGAGTCTTGCAGTCATAAAGCTCGACATGCCAATGCCAGAGACCCTGTAGCAGCAACGGAATCACGTAGCCGGTTACTGAAACCATTCATTTCGGATCAGATACGAAAAGCCGACTCTTTTGCTGTAGCCCTATACATTAACTACAATTCTTCTGATGGGGCTCACATCCATGCACGATAAGCTATGCGCCTGTACTTCACTGCAGAAGAACACTCAGCAGTCCACCATTGAGGCTGCACTCTCTGCAACTGGAGCATTATTCAGACATTTCTTATTTTTCGTGCCATTGCTATGGGCCCTGTGCCAATCTGAGAACATGCCATTACTTACAATAGGTTTGGGACGACGGCCTATCTGCCTTCGGTCAAACCAAGAAGACGGATAGAGAGCAATTGGGAAGCGATCACTTCCCCTCTGGCCATCAGACACCTGAAAGCTGAATATGCTATCAATGTCTGGTGAGCAGAGAAAGAAGTCCAGTACTGATTAGTGGAGCTGGTTACCCTGCCATCTGACGAAGGTTGGAGTTCCGTTTTGCAAAATCATGCAAAATCCATACACAGATGGTGACAATTCAGGATGCTATATCGCAGCTACTCCCACACATACTCCACGTCAACCTCATCGCTTGCCTGGGTATCCATCGTGATTACTGCGCTGTTTCTGGTCCCGTCAGAACCACCTCAGAATGACGACTTTCACAAGTGACACTCACTTCTTCTTTTTGCGAATCTTGAGTACAAGGTATGATACAGTGGAAGCCACCATCTTCACTAACATCTTCCTTACCTAACATTGTGGTCGCTTCCGTGGCACTTTTGCGGACACAACTCTGCTGGTGTTGGCCTTCTTGCTCAATACTTGGAGCTACAGAACCAAACATATCACTCTGTTGAGAATGCTTTTTTTTTTGCTCTTTTTCCACTTTGCGGGCGGTGTCGCACTATGGCTAGCAGCATCATCAGGACTCGGGTTACCAGCATAATCACTTCTTCCACTACTTGCATTTAGCCCACTTGACTTCTCACTTAGCACCGCATTAGCATGCTGTTCTAAAACGATCTGAGTGCTGTTACCATCATCCACATCTTGCACGTGTCGTGTAATGTGACTGTCATCCACCATGTTGCAGGCACTTTTTTCTCTACCTTCCTTATCGCTTCGCACAATTTCAACATGACGTGTTTGTTACTGCTCCTGTACGGTGCCCACCCTGTAAGCGGCGAGATTCCTCCACCGCTGCCACAGCACGTAGATGCGAGCAGAGATCCCGAGTATCTCTGCAGGCAGCGCAAGCTACACTCGTGCACACGTGATGGAAGTGACCTGGCAGCCCGCAGTGCAGACACCTTGGTGCCCGATCTGCAATTGAGATTAGAGACTAGTTGCCTCTCACAAAGATGATGTCCGGAATGTTATCAAGCAACACATTATCATGTAGTCTAAGTGTGATTGCACACACTCCAGTTTCTCAAATTACACGATTTCCGACAGTTAATTGTACAAATTTGTGGGATTCTAATACTCCAAACTTGGACACAGCTGCACTGACATCTTGTTGTTTAACACCATGCGGCAGCCAATGCAAACGAGCCTCGACTTTCTGTTCATGCAAATCATAAATGTCCACGTCTGCTCCATTCACATGAGTTTTTGCTGCAATTGAGTGGACAACCACCTCAAAATCATGGCCAGCTTTGAGGGAACAGATGGCTTCAACTTCAGCCAGAAGACCACTTGTTCAACAGCATTATAAATCTGTACTGTGGCGTATGGTTTGCCTTTGGCACCACATAATAGTATAATTGGTATCGCCATTTTTACATTGGCGAGACTCTCACCGTAAAGTTTACTCAGTGCCATTATGTTTTGACGCGGGTTCCTACCTTCAAGTCTCTTCTTTGTTTACACCAGACTTCCAGGCAGCCACAGTACTGAATAGTTCTTTAACTTGTTGCAATACAGTCTGGCACTGATTCACAACAATCCTGTTATTGTTATCATTAACATTGTCATTGTCTTTGTATTTTTCTCATTGTTTCCGTTTGTTGCATCTAACACCTTAGTTACATTATCTCTTTTGTTACTGGCATTGTTAACACTCACATTATCTATTCCGCCATCTTCACTGTCATTGCCATCGCTTATAACATCATATGACGTTTGGTTTTCATCGGATATCCCTCTTCTGGCTGCTTCTTCATGCCATACATCATATACCCTCCTGGACACAAATCCAGAATTTATATTCCTATTCGTCAAAACATTTCGTTTTCATAGATCCCATAGGAGAGCTTCGACGATGGTTGCCATGCTGGACATCAATCAACAAGCGGTGGCACACTAGCGTGTGTCTAGATGTATAAACCCAGGCTTTTGAGAAATGATGTTGGTTAATATGTACTTTATATTAATGCTATTCAAATAAATACTTAATGAGGCAATTACGAAATGGTGGAATACGAAAAATTTATATGACTAATGCAAAGCAGAAATAGCCGTTTATTGCTTACTTTGCGTTTACAATTTCATCAGCCATTTATTGACCTAAATTTGAATGTTATGTGTTGCCATAGCAATTTCACGTCAACGTATTTCCCTCTTCTACACAAAACTTTTACTCACTAAGTTACTCAGAGCTACACTAACTAAACTTTATCGTGTTTTATAACGTTCTTCTGCTCTTGGTGCTTATGTGCTAAAAGGTAAGCTGCAAGCTTATGGAATATTGTAATGGTTACCTATTTCTTACAGGACCAGAATTGTCAAAATTATTATGTCAAAGAATCTTCCAACTTTTAAGTAAATTTTACTTCATAATTAGCTGCATTCATAGATGTTTCTACCTGTCAAAACGCATGCCACATCGTGTGCTTAGGTAGTTAGTATGCCACATATGAAAACTTAAGTTTCGACATTTTTGAAATCGCACACTCGAAGTACAACACACTTGATAGGCAAAACAGATCCTGATATTTCGATGAGCCAAGTTTTACAGTGTAGATATTGTATTATGACACATTTACAAACTTAGGTTAACAAGGCATAGTATGCACTTTTATGCACTTGTGCAGGTTTAGCTAGTATATTGTGATATATTTTCGGACATATATTTCGAATCCGGGTCACGATACTCCAATGGAACGTAAGTGCATAAAGATGGATTCGAAAGTGACATTAAAGCTGCACTAACGGCATTAATACTATAATAAAGCTTCTTGTGCGATGTTTGCAGCTGGTTTATTTCTGACTTGCCATTACACCAATAACTTTGTTCTTAGGCACGATTGTAATCCAAGGATTCTGAAGACGATGAGCCGTCAAGTGCGTAGTGCTTCGAGTCTGTGATTTTTATATTCAACATCACATATTTTTAATTCTCTGTGTAAGTTTCGAAACCATCTCATGCTGCATTATTTTATGAACGTAGGTTTCAGTAGCATATAAGGCCACATTTGTGTACTTAGGTTTCTGTAGCATTGTATGCCAAATTATTCAGTTAGGTTTCGATAGTATAAAATGCTACTATTATGCACTAAGGTTTCGATAGTATTAAATGCTACAATTATGCACTTAGGTTTTGACAGTATACTACAAGTTGGTAACCATCCCAACCAAACTATAATAATTTCAATGGGATATTTGCAGAAGATACTGCTCACAAACTATTTCTCATGTCCCTTTCAGGTCAGCAACACAGCATTCCACTCACGAGCTATTTCTCAG
>JAHWFP010205974.1:0-10967 GCA_023313725.1 Lithobius niger | reverse complement strand
TTCTAGTTTTAGGGCATTGCAACTTGGTGATAGTAAACTCAAAAGAATCCTAGTGTAAAGATTATAATTTGTTGTTGACTGCCCCCCCCCCAGCATTTAGCTTTCATATCCGAAATGAAGAAGTTTGCAATTTGTTTGATTTTTTAGGTGTTAAATTTTATATCTTCTTACCACGTTGTATGCTTTACCCTTCATGTTTTTAGTACACTCGTGCAAACACCGGAAATCGTCCATGCAAGGGCGCAGAAGAATACCGTTCATGCTTGTCTGAATGCATCCAATCGAAGATATTGCCTCGGATTAACTGCACGTGAGTCAAACTAGAGATATGAATCTTTCAGAGTTGTATTTACTAGCTGGTAGCCAGTCTAAGGATGGCATATACCCTTGGTGCATTTTTAGTCTGGGTGGAGCCGAAACGAAAAATCGGATTGGAATGAAAGTTGGTACAACGCTTGATACCCGAATTAGTATTGCCGAGCCAAATTTGCCATAAATCAAACAATTATAACGGGAGAAATTACAAATTTTCGAATTTATTTCTAACACTCACCATTGTAAATTTGGAGTCATGAATAGTTAAGGAATTCCGACGAAGCATACACCATGCTAATGGTAGTCAAATGAAGTTTAAAAAACACGGTAAATTAAATTTTGGTTGCTTCTTTCTAGCTGATAACCTTTTTCGACGTAACTCGATGATATAATAATATTTGATTGTCACATTTTAACCAGTACTGGAACATCGCAACTATAAAAAACAAAAGGATTCCGTTAACGATACACCTTAGCATCATTTGAAAAAAAGAATGCTTGGAGGGATTGCCTTCAGCATGGCAACGAAACTGGTATTTACACTAGCGATGGGAATCCCAAATATGAAACCTAAATCATCGTTTATCGGCGAAGTGATACATATAAAACCAAATTATACATGGGACGATGTATTTGCACCACAGCATGAAACAACAACATGCCTGCATCTAATAGTTTAAAGATTCCTCGTTGCATCAGCAACGTGTATAGTCTCGATTCTGTGGCGCATTAATGAATAAGCCTAATCTCAAATGCAGCTACTACTTACGAAATAAAATAACTAAAACTTAGGTCTAAAAGCTAAAAATTAGGCCTAAAGGCTAAAGTAGTTCTAAGAGCTAACACTTTTTGACCTACTGTATTGTGATCGTTACTGATAGATTATAATATGGTTTTCATATCGCTGTAGCTGTGCGTGATAGAGGTGTGCGCCTCAATATCTAAACCTGAACTAACCGTGACGTTGAGAACAGTTCTCAGTGTAGTTTTTCGCGTATTTGATGGTCGAAAAATCAGGTTAGTGATGAAAACAGGCCTATTTAATTATCTTTTATTTGGTACTATTCTCATCTTTGTTGGTGCCTTAGTTCAAGAAGAATAGGTGTATAAACACACATGCACCCGTCATCGTACGCTTTTAATGATGTACATGTTTTAAAATAATGAATTATGTATTGTTTGAAACCGTTTTTTAACATGACTTTAGCCATTTTCTCACTTCCAACATTTTGAAAGTATATGGATGGATTTTCCGTACTAAAAATCGTACTATTGAATTCCCTAATTGACTCCCATAGCAACTCCAGAATTGGAAATTATTTCCTTTTATTTCATTTCAGATTACCATACTTAACATTCCCACTACTGCCTACGTGCACTGGAAGTGAAGAAGCCAGACATACTTACACTACAACACTAACCATTTATGAGACCGTGGATGATCTGTGTCAAAACTGTACTACACCCTGCTTTACTACGCATTACAAAATGAGTATGGATGGTTTAAAGCCATCCCATGCCGACAGAGTCAAGGTATTAATGTCAGATAATTTCATTGAATGTGTGATAGAGCACGCAGATTACACTATAATTAAGTTTATTGGAGATATAGGGGGAACAGTGGGATTTTTCTTGGGGATGTGTGTTCTCCATCTAATCGAGATAGTCACTGCGTTGCCAACTTGGTTGAGCCTCAGATTTAATGCCTAAAGATGTAGATACAACATTAAAATGGCGAAAAGCTAGCTGCACTTAGTGGATTATTTCAGATTATAACGGGGTCAGCTGCATTCAATTCTAGTGCACTAGCAAGGTCAGCTGCGCTCGGGCATGTACAATAGAACTGAGAAAACAGCGGCACTTCGCGTATACAACCATTTCAAATAAAAAATTACCATAGTGCCATGCACACCCTGTTATGAACCCATTACTCATTTATAAGAATAATAAAATACGCTTTCACCACTATGAGAGGTAGGACTTCGGAAGGGCGTGAGACACTAACACCAAGCTTGAAAAGACAGATAGAAACACGTCAATAGGTCAATGGGCGCCGCAAAAAGGGCAGAAGCTTTCCAGCACTTAGCTGCCTTCGAAATCCCTGCAGAGTGGGCTGGTTTATGATAAGTGGGCTAAGGGCATTCCAGACATGGACCACGTAAACCGAGAAGAAATGTTTACAGCAATCCAGGAGCATCCCCTGAGTAACAAGCTTCCAATTATGTCTTTTAGTGTGTAGTTTACCTGTAGCCAGGTCAAGCAGGGTGGGATATACGCCTGTGAGTCCTCGAAGAATCTTGTACATAAGAATTAATCGAATGTAATTCTTCGAGTTCGAGCAACTTCAGACCGGTGCTCTCTAGGCACTGTCTGTATAATAATGCTTTTAAGTCCACGAATTTCCTTGACGCAGAACATACTCAATCAGGTCAATATCGCCAACCCAATAAGGGGACCAAACTGGGGTTGCATACTCCAGGAGTGGTCTGGAGGTGAAACATCTGTTCACAATAGTCGAATGTTAAAAGGCAGAGTACAAATTTTTCGGCAGTGAAGTGATGGCTTAAGGTAAGGTGCAAACCACATCCCCAAGTCACGAACCTCTTAGTAACCCAGCTTAAACGCAGGTTCAATTAGATATAACGCTTAATTAGTGTTAAAAAACTTGAAATGTTAAATGCTTCGGGATTAATGCTCACCAGTTATAAGTATTTTAAAATTTTCTAAGGAGAAAATCGGGATACAATTGTTTAAAAACAATTGAGTGAAATATATTAAATTTAAAAGCTAAATTGTGTTAAAAGCTTAAAAAGAGTGTTTAATACACAATTAGTTACAAAGTCAAAAACTGTGTGATGTTAATATCTTCAGTTAAACATGAAGCCCGTAAAATGTTTACCACATAATTATTAGTCCACGTTGAGGTTAACCAAATTATTGCAGTAATTTAAGATTCTACATTGACTTTAGTGTGCTGATAATTTAATGGACTGATCAAAATGTGATTTATGCATTGTTTTATTTTTGTTAATGCCAGTCATCTTACCTTTTTGTCAGAGCTTTCCATTTTGTGTGTTAGAACGTAGAAAAAGCATTGGGTTCATTGAAGGTTTAATAGGTATTTATTAACTATCATTAGCACTGGTAATTATCATTGGCATTAAGAGTGACCTAGCAGGTCGTGCTTAGACTATGCTACGCCTACCTTCAAGTGAGTGGAATTGCCGATGGAGTGAAAACTCTGTGAGGTGTAATCAAGTGCTATGGTTTAATTTATTAAATTAAATTAAAATCTTTAAATTTATAGCCTAGTTTAAATTTAGGTGTAGAGGAATCGTGCAGGTCTGCTCAGGTAATTTAACTAATAATTTGAACTAACTTTCTCATTGTTGCTTAGTGTAACGAAAGCAGATTTAAAGACAGAATTTAAAGAGTGTGAACAGACTTCTTGGCACTTGATTTTTCAAGTTTCATTATTGATAGTGAGGAAGGTAATGAGTCAGATACCACTGTCGTCAAGCCTCCTACTTTATAGCACAAAAAGATTGAAAAGGTTGATCCAAGTCTTGCAACTTGGCACTTTTATTTTGAGCAGATTGTACTCAATTTTGCTGCTTATGATGTCCCTGCGGACAAAAAAGTAGCCTTGTTACTAACTAGCATAGCTGCTAAAACTTACGGGTTGTTGAAGAGATTGTGCACACCTGTAGCACTTAAAGATAAAACACTAGACAATTAAATAACTGATAACTTGTGTCTGAAGCCAAACTCCCTGTGCGAACGCATCAACTTTCAAAAAAAGAGCAAGGGGTGAGTGAGTCAATTTCAGATTTCATTACAGCACTCAAAATGACGGAACTAAGCTTGAACTAATGCTTTGCGATAGGCAATTCATTGTGGGAATCCACAATCTGGACACTTTGAAGCAATTGTTGGCATTGGACCCACCTAAAGTGATATTTCACAAAGCCTGCACCCAAGAATTGGCGGACAGGAATGTGAGAAAGTTTCAGCCATCTTCAACTCACACAGTTCTGTTCAGTCCACCAAGTTTGATTGTCGTCGAAATTTTTTGTCGGTGCGGGTTGTGCCGATTTGGAATGCACGGAGGAAACAAACTGTCAGTGCTAAAACGGTTTCAGTATTCAGTAGGATGTTGGACTCTGAACCTCTCTTTGAGTACTTGAAGCGACCCCTACCTCCATGACAGCGACTCCTGCATTCGTGTTGCGTGCTTTTATTAATCGGGAGCGGTATTACAGGCCCCAAGCCCCTTCGTTTTCCGTCTACTTTTGGGGTGGTAAATTGGTAATTTTATTTTTATTTTCTTTATAAACGTCCTAGTAACTTTAAGTATCATAACATGCTATTGATGTGGGGAAGCACAAATGCTCACACGCAGGAATATTGAACACATAAGCCACGTGTGTAAGTCCAGCAAGCCTACTGAAGACTGTTTGGCATCAGCTGCCTTTAAATATAAACTTGTACAGACAGTTAATATTCTGATGGTAGTTGTTTTCCTGTTTTAAATGGGGCAGAGTGCACGAGGTGGATGCCTTACAGCGACATAGACTGAAAACCACCTGGTGGTTTGCCATTTGAAGAGCAGTGGTTTCCCTCCTACAGTGCCAATCTTCCATGGACTTCAAGTAGATTTTGTGTGGGTGGTTATAAACAGAACGAGTATCCTCACGGGGATTATATTTGTACCACCGCCAAATTTTAAGTTTACAATTACAAAGTTTAATGCAGGAGTGTGGGACAGAAATAGTCACAGATTTCCTTTGTTCACTTCTCGCGACAGAGCCGTATATGCCCTGAAAGAAGATTTAAAAGGTAATTCCACGTAGGTTCAAGGTCACTGTACCATGAAAATCAATTCGCCCCAGCCAACATTTGCAATGGAGGTAATACGTACATTCCGTACGTCTAGGGGTGAGCGCCATTGAACACAGCTCTTCAGTAAATCTGGAATCAATAGAAAACCTAACGATGCAGTGGTCGCTCTTTCCAACGTGTGGCCCCAAACTGAGAGCGTAAATAAATCTTTCATCGTTGGAAATATGATGTCGAGAATATTGTTGCTCCTGGTAGAGCTAGCAACTAGCTGTTTAAAGTCCAACGCTACGACGAGCTCAAAGAAGAACCTGTGGGAACAGTTAGAAGTCCAGTTTCGCCTCAGTTTACAGTGCAGATGTTGAAGTCACCAAGAAAAACGTTTGCGATGGGGAATAGTTTATCAATCCTTCAAGAAAACCACAAATACCACTGAGTCTCCTCGTTACTTGTGGTTGCATTTTAATTATAACTGTGTTCATGAACTGTGGGGGGTAGCACTTTGCGCGGGAGCGATGAACATGCTAAACCTCCCCCCCCCCCTCCAAGCAAGAACTGGCAGAAAAAAACAGTGAAAAACAGAGAAGAGTATAATTAACAATACTTCAAAGAACATTGTGGATTTTATTATGGATATCTATTTAAAACACCTTTCTAATGGATAGTCACCCATCACCCCTCGATGCAATATTAAGTTTAACCACCCTCAATGTGGAGTTAACCCACTGAGTGCAGCTAGTCCAAATGCAGTTAGCCCATTTTAATTTTCCCTACAGTTTCCTTTTTATGCAGTAGAAAAAAATTAAATGTATTCTAACCCTTTCCATACCTGCTTCTACTGCAGTGGACGTATAAAGAACGGGCAAAAACGAAGTCCCAACATGCAACGCGAGACTTTAAAAACATGCGTCCAGTTCAGCATGGACAGCAAAGGGTTAAAATAGGTATTTTGAACCTAATAAATAGTATCACTCTTCCTCCTTTAAAAATGATGCTCTTTGTAATACTGAATACTTTGATATAGTCTGGAATCAGGCAGGTGTCATATTAATAGCAAAGGTACCAACATTTTTCGTCTTGAAATCATTTTATATATTAATTATCCAAAATGTACGAAGAAGTAATTTAACAAAACAAGAACAATATATGACTTTTCATGAACCGTTGAAGGTGTGTAGCAACAACACGTCCTTCACTGGCAAAATCAGGCAAATTTAGTTTGCTTTAGACAGATACCGCCTTTATTTTGGTCGGAGTGACTGCCAGTTCACTTGAGACGTATCAGATTAAAATTGTAAGGTCAATATCCGTCTGAGAGATAAGCAGTTCACCCAAGAATGTACATATAAATCGTGCTGTTCGAGATGAGGAATCTGTCTATTTGAGTGGGAAAGAATTTCAGCAGGAGTGTACTACTCGTCCTGTTAGGAATGAGGAATATGTCTATTTACTTGAAAAATAATTTGAATGAATGAAATGTTTATTGTGATACAAAAACGCAAAATCTCAAGGAAAAGGTAGACGGGACCCACTAAGACCCACCCAGTTTAGTCAAATCAGTAAAATATTCCAAATGTACTTAAAAACGTGCTACAAACAAAGTGAGAAACGTGCTACAAATCCGCACCCAGCCTTAGCCATGGAGCCAGAAGAAGAGAGGGACAATTTTGCTAGGTAAATTCCATCAGAAATTCCTAGGTTCTTTTACGTACCACAATCAACAAGAGCACGAGACATAACAGGGTCCTTCTCTTCACTAGTACTACAATTTTTGAAACTACTGAGAGTAGACATAATAAATAATCGTGAAAAGGAAAACGTGCTGCGTGGTTTGACTCAGCTGGTTGACGAATGTTTGGAGTAGTAAAACTTTTAGAAAAACTATGTTAAAGATTTCTGTTTTTTTTATTTCTGTTATATGTTGATTGTCAATTTCAGCAAGAGTAGATTTCGTTCTGTTAGAAATTAGGAGTCTGTCGAATTCAGTGACAAAGAACTTCAACAAGAGTGTTGAAATCGTTACGTTAGGATTAAAATCTGTCTATTTGAATGACAAAGAATCAATAGGAGTGTAGAAATATTTCTGTTCGGAATGAAGACAATATTTAAGAGACAAAGAATTTCAACAAGAGTGGAGAAATATATACGTTATGATTGAAGAATCTGTCTATTTGAGTGACAAACACGTGAACAACAGTGCAGATATCGTTATGTTAGGAATGAGCAATTTGTCTATTCGAGTGACAAAGAATTTCTACATGAGCGTGGAAATACTCCATTAAAAATGAGGAATCTATTCGATACAAAAGACAAATCTACTTTAGAGACGAAAGTTTTGCACAAGAGCGTATAAATCGTTCTGTTAGCAAAGAGAAATCTGTCTATTTGATAAATGAATAATTTCCACAAGAGCATGTAAATCGTTCTATTATGAATGAAGAATCTATCAATTTGAAAAAAAGAATTTGCAGAAGAGCATATAAATCGTTTTGTTGGGAATTAGCAGCCTATCTTTTGACAGACAAAGAATTTCCACAAGAGTGTATCAATTGTTCTGTTAGGAATGAGAAATCAGTGTATTTAAGAGACGAATAATTTCTACAAGAGCATATATTAAATCGAATTATTATGAATGAGGAATCTGTCTATCTGTTTGACAAAAAAATAATTTCCTCAAGAGCGTATAAATCGTGCTGTTGGGAATGAGGGCCCTGTTCCAGCAAAAGACAGATTACAGCACCGAACTTGGCCAGCCTTTTTTTTAAATGCATTCACCTGACACGAAATTCAATTGAGTCGTGTGGGCTCAAAATAACTGTTTGCTTAAGTTTTGGGAAAGACGAGTGCTTTTAGACATCATACTGTGTGTCAAATCTTTTAACTTGCATTTACTCTCTCATTATTTCTGCATATCTGACAGGCAAACACCCTAGAAAACCTTACCGATTTTTTTTCATATGCGAACATACATCCTCAAATAGTGCATTAAATGAATGTAGAAAAAATTGAACTGAATCAGGAAATGCATTTAACAGTGGTCGTGGATACAGACAGACAGACGTACAAACAAAGAGATAAAAGCACAGCATGAGAAATGCGTTTACTCTGATGTGCATCACATGTCACTAAAACACCTTTATTTCCGTGGTGAGAACTCTTTAGTTCATTGGTGTCTACATCTATGATGCGTCGTATCCTGGGTCAAATTTCACATAGGGATGGGTTTTGATTTTCAGTGTTTGGCCACAAAGTAAAAAGGCAACGCACGAATCAGATGACAAGGTCAACTAGTGATTAATTTAAATAAATTAAACACGGGTGTTCACTGTTATTCATGTACTCCTGGTTCACTTCACTCTCGATCTTATAATGCAAAAGCCATTCACTTGCTTAATTTGTGTTTACAGAATACCTTTCCTACAGTTTCAGGAATAATAATTTGCACTTTAGTTAATATGCGTTAATAAGCTGTATCAGTTAGTGTGCACACGTTTCAAATAGGATCACGCAGTTACATCTAAATTTGTTGAAATAATTCATTAAAAAGTACAATGCTTAAAACGAGATAAAACTGGCACCTTAAATTTCGAATTAAAATAGACGAGTTGGCTTCATTATTGAGAGTTTAAAAGATTAAAAACGAAGAAAAAACACTGTTGCCCGGTTTCCTAATATTTCTCAAGATTTAATCATGGATGATGTCACACAGGAAGGCATTAATGATCCATAGACCATCTTTTAAACACCACCTTACATCTGAACTCATTCCACATATTCTTCGTTTTCTTTTCCAAAATACTGATGTTCGACTTAACAATAGTTATTTTTTTCCGAATTTCCGGTTTCGTGTTGGGAGGTTTCGTCAGTTCCTGTTCTGCAACACCCTTAAAAAGTTCGTTCACCACCTTACCTCGTGTATTTTTCTTTGAATTGTGCGTTATGCTTTTTAATGAATTATTTTAAAACTTTTCACTCATTTGTTACACTTTTAAAAAACTAAGATAAATGACTGTCTGACTGGTGGTTGTTATATTTGTGAGCATTTTTCAAATGCCTTTGCGTATTATGTATTGTCCATTGTACATTGTGCAAATTGTAAATTCAATTTAATTCATTTTTCTTGAGCAGATCCATGACTAGCGCCTAGTAAAATACTTAAGCTACTTGTGATCATTGTAAATGTTTCAATTGTTGTATCACAAATTCAACTTGCAAGTCCTTAATAAGCATGTATTACAGAGTGAAGTTACTTGAATAACACGAATTATAGTTTTGTCATTTGTGAGGATCAATTAAAGATTCACATAAAGCATTAATTAACACACCGTTCATTGTAGAAGCGTGCATTGTGTGTTCCCGTAAGTAGAGTGGCACGAATCATATACCCCTTCCACACTGGGGAAAACGTGGGGACCCGGCCCGGGCCCGCCCTGGGCCAGAACCTGACCTTTCCACACTGGACTCGCGACTCAGGTTTGGGAACGACCACGACTTTCAAGACCTGCACGAACTCGGGACTTGGGATACCGACTCCGATCCCACGTTTCAGTGAGGAAAGGGTCGGAACGTGGGTTCGTGCTTTAGGAAAACGTTTTGATTCTTAGAGCACTGATAATCGATAGCGAGATAGGGGGAAAGCAGGAGGAAGGGACGGGAGAAGGGGGGGGGGAAGAAAGAAACTACGATAGCGCCAAAAATGTTGTAGCGAGACAAAGATTAACTAAAGTGCGGACCTTGGATGAGGTGTTGGAGTTCAGTGTGGAAAGGGGTATGGAAGGAAGACAATCGGGCTTTGCCTGTAGATACAAGTCGGGGTCCAATGTGAAGGCGGTAATACCAAGGCTGCCAATACGTAAAGGCTTAACGCTCGGTTTCACGTAGCATGCTAGACGCGTCGTCCAAGCGTTGCGATGACAGTTGTAGTGGCCAGCTAAGGCCGTCAGACGCTTGAGCTCTCACACCCAATAGAGCTATCTCATTCGGCTGCGTGTCGAAATCGATGGCTACCATCTGTCGGCATTAATTTCTGCGCGTTCCAGCAAAACAATGGCGGCCCCCGTCTCGTGTTTTGGTGTTGCAGTAATTATATTGTTGTATCGGACGTACGTAACGTATTCTTACCGCAATTCTTGTGTTTAGTTATTGTTTAAGTGGTCCAAAAGTATCACGTGCATGTCAAAATGGATGTAATTGCCCTTTAAGCATGCGACACATGGGCATACAATACGCCAAACCCTGTCCATTTGGCTGGTGTAACGGCTAATTGGGCAATAGCAAACGTAAGAATTATGAATCAGACAATTTATAGACACTCCAGACAAAAAAGGTAGAGGTCACTATTAGACGGTGGAATTCTTTGTATTCACAGGCCATGAAAGTTGTGATATCCACCCAAAACCAAAACTGGTATAAGAGCAGCTGCGAAGTTTCCAAGAAGGGACGGCCTTTCAAAGTAGTGCTATCATTCAACCAGGGAATGACCGCCAAGGTTAATCCTATTAGCCACGGAATAATACTTTGGACGTTAAATGAAAACTTGAAGATTGCTACTGCTCCATAGGAATTGATTAGGTCCTTGCAATTACCATACTGTTACGCTTGTTATTAATTTATTTGGAATGACAATAGCAAATGGGAAATTTATGAATGAGAACATTCATACAATAAAATACCTCCACACAAAAAAAGTAGGGGTGACAATTACACCGTGGGATTTTTGGTCATTCACAGGCCTATGAAAGTCGTGATATCCACCCAAAACCAAAACTGGTAAGAGAAGCCGCCAAGTTTACAAAAAGGGTCGGCCTTTCAAA
>JAHWFP010205971.1:61414-72224 GCA_023313725.1 Lithobius niger | reverse complement strand
CCCCCCCCCTTTGACTTTTTTAGGGACCTTGCAATGAAATGAAAGATGACCTAATTCCCCACAGTTATAACATGTTTTGGTTGCATTCCTATTATCCTTAGGCCTAGTGCCACTAGCTACGATCCCTGTATTACTTGACTGAAGTGCAGAAACTACTTTAGGTTGTGGTGTTACTTGTTAAGGTGCCGCCGGCCCCAAATATACCTGAATTGCAGTTTGATCTAACAAACTCTCAATTTTATGCGCATCAGCAGCTAATTCTAACAGGGAGGTGTAAGATTTAGTTCCTAACATAAGTTTTAATGCAGCACCCATGTTATTTTTAACCAGACGCACTTGTTCGTACTATGGCATAGCATACGAAAGTTGCTGAATTTGCAGCACCATATCATGGATGTAGTCTGCAACTAATTCACCTTCGACATGTCTTCTAGATGTAAGCCTGTCTAAAACTACTTTGTCATGGTTACGTACCTGAAATCTAACCATATAGGCTCATTTTGAAATGTTGCCATGACAGTGGAGGTGGGCAAGCCATAAACCACTGTAATGCCATGCCTGTCAAAAATGTAGGGAGCCAGTTCGTCAGGAATATGTGCTCGGGGGTACCCCTTCCTACTTGAAGTTGTTCTGCTCTAAGCAAAAATTCCTTGGACCAGGTCCCACAGGATCCCCACTTCAAACTTGGGAGTCCATATTGACGGAAGTGCCTGAACATTACTATACCCCATAATGGGTTGAGTTTGAGTAAGTCCACCTATACCTGGATAATTTACATTAAGTTGAGCACTAGTAATATTACCTAAACTAGATTGTTGGCCAAATAAACTAGTTTGTTGATTCCCTAAACCTAAGTTAGGCTGCTGACTGCCTGGACCTGAACAAGGGTTAATAGGTGGCTGATTACTTAAACCTGAACTAGGGTTAAGAGGTGGCTGACTATTTAAACCTGAATTAGGGTTAAGAGGAGGTTGACTACTTGAACCAATGTTAGTTTGTACAGTAGTAAATTGTAGCTGTGTAGTAGCACTCACAAATGGGACATTTAATGCCTGACTCCCCATTGTGGCTTGCATATTGGCTTCAATAGTAAGAAGTCGCATATACTCAGCCAAATCGACTTGAATTGTTTGGTTTTGGACATTCGCGGCATTAGCCGTACTTTGTGAAGATTGAGGCACATTCCCAGTATTATTACCTTGACTCATACCAAGTGGTGGGACAGGCACATTACTTTGCCTACTTTGCTGATGTACCAATATTGGGGTATTAACTGGCAAATTTAAATTTTGCAACAAAGGGTTACCTAGAGGAGAACCTAAAGGGGTACGATCATCAGTCGACATGTTCAATAACAAGAGCAAAAACCACATGTTGCGTAACCTTAATGCACACTGCATATTCAGACACATTCACAAACAAATTCCTGGTCTCGTGAAAAATTCAGAAATTTTTGAAAAATACCAGCTCCAAAATAGGCCTATATTTAATCCAGAAATGTTTGATTTGGAAGCTTTAAATCTAATTCCCAATTCAAAACATTTGATTTCAAATAAATTCCAAAATTCGCAAAAGAATGAATTAGGCTACTATTTTTTTTTTTTTTTGAAATTCAGATCTAATTCAAAATGACTGGACTACAGGCCCCCAGTGTAACACCCTATTTTCGCTTCGCCAAGCATGAATATGATATTATCGCAAAGAAAAATATTTTCTTTCCCCGGGTTCAATCTTAATTGTGCGAGACCAAGAATTCAAAACAAACCAAGTACAAAAATAATCAACACACATTTATTTAAACAAATCCTAGCAAGTTAGTAGTAATACAAATTTCCCCTAGCGGGCCACTCCAAGAGTTATTTTGCGTTCCTTCGAAACCAATATTGATATTGGTATATAGCATTTCATTCGTCAATAGGCGAGAAAAAATTAATTTCCTCAGTTGATTACGTTAATAAATAAATAGGCTAACCTTTCTCCGTAAAAAGTTGATAATAAATTTCTTGTTTCTTTACAACAAATAATCCTCCTCCAATCCAAAATATAATCAATCTATTCTTCAGTTATATTTCTACTAGCATCATTTTATCAAACATGAAGCTTTTAAATAAGTGCATTTCACACGCTAATCCAACAAGAAGCACAGCTTCCTTCTTTCCCTGGATTGAATATTTTGTAATAGTTATTGGTTAAAAACTATTGGTTATCGATTTTTAAACCATGGCTGCGATGATTTGTCCGCTCGACATGCAAATCGTCTCGGGGCTTCGCCCCTCGACGTATTTGCATGTCTCGCGGCCAAATCATCGCAGCCATGGTTTAAAAATCGATAACCAATAGTTCTTTAATAAATAACATATTTTTATCAAGGTTGGGACGTCAAGCTAACTCGTATTTAATTAAAACGTTTGTGTTTTGTGAAAGGTCATTCCATTTTAGTTTACTGAGGGTGGAGTGGTTGGTAGACGACGAGTCGTTTGCGTCCGTTTGTGGGGGATGGGGCAGCGTCGTTTCGTCGTATTTCACGCTAGCCAGGTCGCTTGTGTTTTCGAAGCTTTTCGGAGTGATATAACTTCGATAAAAGGCTGCGGGGATAGAATGACATTCTGGGAAGGTATGTAATTCATTTTGAGCGTTTTTAATTTGAGAATTGTTTAAAAACTAGGTAATAGGGTAGCAATATGAATGAAGGTCATTGCATTTTAGTTTGCGGAGGGAGGGGGACGGGGGAGTTAACGCAGCGTGAATGGCTTAGATATTGGCCAGACGTATAAGAGTTTGCAGGGATGGGATTTCATTCCTTTTAAGTAATTAAGTTTTGTGCGTTTTTATTGCGTTACGTTTTTCTTTTCACGATGTAATTTGGTCGTTGGTGTGTGTTCCCGGTCGCGTGATCCGGAAGTGTCAAAAGTGTGGGTTATTGGCAAAAGTGTTGGTTATCGGCAAAAGTGTGAGATAACTTGATAACCCACACTTTTTGCGATGACGCACACTTCCGGTGTTGGTTAACGGGATTTAACCAACGGAAATTTAGCATGGCGTTGAGTTAGCGTGACGTCACAGCCGTGGTATAAATCAGAGTTAAACGCCCTTAATTCATTTGAATAATTCTTTCCCTTCACCATATTTGAAACATAACTCACTTAGAAGTACATATAAATATAACCAATGTAACACATAAATAATTTTTATTCCGAAGATTAATTTTGGTTCGGTTTGGCTGGCTTAATGGCAAAAAGTATTTACGAAATTCACGACACAGTTAAATGCTGACATTTGACAGGTGATTTACTCACGGACCACGATGAATGGTAGACGCTTGGAAATTATTCTGACACAACAGCAGTCACAGTTCAAGTATGCATTCGGGCCTTTAGTCCACCGGTGGTTACGAATGATATTTACATAGACGGCTTTTTACCACCAACTTCGTTTGACCAAAGTGACAGTTCCGACAAACAGCACCTGGACATCACTGTTGCTTCGAAAACTCCTTTCTCTTAGTTAGCGTTGACCCATAAATTCTTTCTAGCATCTCGACCAAAACGACTAGCATTTCAAACTTGTTGTCGGCTATCGCAAATTCATTGCAGGTGATTTCTTTCAAAATGGCGGCGCATGCCTGTATTTGTCTTCATCCATCATCTTGCTCTCTTTATGACATTGCAAGGAAGGACAGTTATTGAGCAACTCGGCTGACTACAACAAGATTGTGAGAGGCCACCCCTCAATCCAACATCGACGGACTGAAACAATTTGCTGTATAACAGTCGTAAGCGCCGGCCAAAAGAAAACGTTTTTTTCACGGAGCATCCATCTTGTACGCTTTTTCCATACAGCGTCAGTGACGACTTCAACGCCACCACACACCAAAACCGGAAGTAGATAGCGCCATAGCCAAACTCGAAACCGAAAAACGCCGTAGCCAAACTGAAATCAAACATTGTAGTTTACAAAAACGAATGTTAACACATGAACTCTCAAAAATTAATTAAAATAATGTTAAATCTATGTTACAAAGGGGAACTTGATTTTAGCAGGGTGGATGCTCTCTCCCATCCTATCTTATGTCTAGTTTCTCTGTGATGGGTAGCAATGCTGTTTTCTTTCACTCCATTCCGTGTGTCGGCCATATGCCGTTTTACCCTTGTTCGGACACCTTTTCTCGTTTCACCAATATAAACAGCATCGCACCCATCACATGGAACCCGATGTACTCCTTCCCTAGTATTTTTGATCTTGGCCAAATTTAAAGGAGAGTATTTTTGGCAAATCAAGGGAGCGCCGATGGGTTATTCCTGCTCGCCGGTGGTGGCTGAAATTGTACTTTAACACCTCGATTCCTTTATTGAAGTATCGGTCCGAGAAGTGAGACTGTGGAAGAGGTTCCTAGACGATGTGATGGCGGTAGTAAAGAAAAAAATCTCGAAGTAGTGATGAGGAAAGTCAACAGCTGGCATGAAGATTTAGTGTTTACTGTAGAGGTAGAAGAAGAGGACTCCCTTCCATTCCTGGATGTGTTGCTGACGAGGAAAAAGGATGGCAGCCTTGTATACCAACCTTACAACAAGAAAATGTCCACGGACCGGGGAATCCCTTTCTCGTTGGGACATCTGAGGGGGCAACTCAAGGCGATTGCTCACAGTGTGGTTAAAAACTCGTCGAACTTAGAACTTAGTCACGTTTGCAGTCTACGAAAGGAAAGTATATTAAGCTAGGATATCCCCCGGGGCTTCTAACAAGAATGATGAAGACAGCCGTTAGCAGGGACATGCACACAGGGGGAAGGGGAGGGCAAGGGGGGCTCTAGCTCCTGCCCTCATGGCAAAGTGCCCCTTTTTTTCTGATAAAAGGGCCCTTTTTTTGGTTGAGTGGTGGTGTAAAACAGCCTAAGAAACGCAAAAAAAAGACAATAACGCCTAAGAAAGTGGTGCAAAGAGGTGCAGAAATGGTTCACGTCCCACAAAAGAGGGGTAAAAAAAGGTTAAAACACCAAAAAAAAAAGGTTCCCAGAAAAAAAGTCTGCCCCTGCCCTCTCGGGAGCCTGTGCACGTCCCTGGCCGTTAGGATGCGCCATGTGAAGAAGAAGGAGGAATACCAGGGGGGAGAGCATGAGAGCAAAAAGCGAGTAGGCCTGACGTATTTAAAAGGAACGAGTGATAGGGTCGAAAATGTTTTAAAAGAGAAAGGATTCGATACCTACCTTAGAAATGGTGACAATCTAAAAGATGTACTCCAAAATAAACGAAGAATGGCAGTCAACGGGAAGAAAGATGGAGAAGAAAATGAAGAGAAAGATATCTTGGCCAAGATCCAAAATACTAGGGAAGAAGTATATCGGGTTCCATGTGATGGGTGCGATGTTGTTTATATTGGTGAAACGAGAAAAGGTGTCCGAACAAGGGTAAAACAGCATATGGCCGACACACGGAATGGAGTGAAAGAAAACGACAATTTTAACTTGATTAAAATTAGTGTTTACTATCCTAAAATACTTACCTCTAGTATGTGCTAAAATCGTTTTTGATTTGCTTTTCTACCCGATTTTTTAAACCCCTTAAAAGTTTAAAACACCTGCAACACTTGCAATGCAATGAGGTTAGCCTATCTGCCACTTGGTGCGCAACAATCGTTGCTTCCAACAAGCCAGCGCCAGCCCAATAATGACACTTCGTTTTCCAGAACCCACAACTTGACATTACCAGGGTTCGGCGAAGCGGGGAGGCTGGGCGGGTTCTACTAGAGGTAAGTATTTTAGGATAGTAAAAACTAATTTTAATCAAGTTAAAATTGTCGTTTCTTACTATCTGTAAAATACTAACCTCTAGTATGTGCTGAATTTGTCCAATAGGCCGGTGGGACAGCACGAACCCTGCTAACTCTCGTTGCATTGCACTCCGCACCAACAATTACTGTACACATCACACTTTAAACACTGCCAGCAAAGAACTTTTACCCATCTCAGCACTTGTCTCGGGCGAGGTCCTCAGCAATGGACTGCGATTCACCACTGGTATTGCCGCCGGGCAACAGTGATGACAACTGTCCATCTTTCCACTGTGTACCGTCCACTGTGTACAAGGTGCATATCCCCACAACTTCTTCGCCAGGAAAAAGTTCATGTGGGTTGGAATCTCTCCAGTATCCACTTTAACGGGAAGCTTTCCACCATTGCAACACCAAACACTGCCTCGTGACGTGTCACCTGAACTTCACTGCCTTTGCCCACCTTCGTTCTCCCATTTAGAGAAAGTTCCAGCAGGCATGATGACACTGCAACACTCCTTGTGTTGTGTCATCTCCTTTCCACTGTGTACACAAACTTCACTCACTCCCCAACAACACTTCCAGCCGCCACATGGGGATGCTCCAGACACTCCCACTCGCCGCATCTGTATCACAAAGATAATGGGCGATGAAGGTGTTTTTGTTGGTCCAAGAGCAGGCTGCTACCACTTCATTAAGCGGGGTGCCAGACGCGAAGGCCCAAGACGCAGCCAAACCCCTCAACGCATGGGATGTCCAGATGGTCCAGTCCGTGCTCGTACGCTCGCGTGATAACCTCACAAATCCATTTCCCTATCTTCGCTGGTGATGGTAGGGAAGGACACCTCCAGAAGCTCGATCCCATTGCAAAAACTGCGGAGTGAGTGTAGATCCTGCTTGTCCCGAACGTCCAAACTGCTCCGTCAAATTGGTCCTAAGAAAAGGTGGAGAGCTCGGACCGAACCTTGGGTCCACTCCGTACCCCCTGGCTCAACCACTGGCTTCAATGCCTTAATCACCAAACACATGGGGGCCACATCTGGTATTTGATTCTTCGCAAGGAAGTCAGATGGAAAACCCAACGACTCGGATGACCAGTCCCGTGCAAAACGGATGTTCTTGCCATCTCTCACCAGAGCAGCTAGCTCGCTCTGCCGAGCCGCCGAAGCCAGAGCCACCAAGAAAAGAGTCCTCTGTGACAGTAGAAGCAACGGAGCTGAGTAAAGAGGTTCATAAGGCGCCAACTCCAGACCGGCCAACACCAAGGGCAAGTTCCATTTGGGGAACAACAGTAAGGCCTCGGTCTTGTATTCACGAACGCGCGGACCAGGCGTGAAACATGTTCACTGGCCACAAGCTTCTTGTTGCCCAGGATCGACAAAACAGAGTTGATGGCCGACCTGTACCCATTGATGGCAGTCGGGGACAGGCCCTTTGCGAAAGATTCTTTCAAGTAGGACGACTAAGTGGCTTCGGTAGGGTACGTTGGATCACATCCCTTCTTCTGGCACCAGAAATGCCAAACCTTCCACCTGGCCTCACTGTTCTTCCTCATCGACGAATGGAGGCAACCCTTCATCCGCTCAGAGGCCTCGGTGGTAAAACCCTCTCCTTCCAAATTCCTCACCACAGTCTCCATCCGCGAAGATGAAGCATAGCGGGACAAGGGTGGGTCGCCGCACCTCCGTGCTGGGTCAGGATGGAGTCCAAGAGGGGTAGAGGAAGTGGGTCCTCCTTCAATAGTTCCACTAAGTCAGGAAACCATTACTCAGCTGGTCAGAGTGGTGCCACCAAAAAGTATTCTCCCCCGGGGACTTGCGAAGCCTGCTCCGAGATGCTTGCAGAAACGAGAACGGGGGGAAACAGAGAGCGTCTGTGGCCCACATCATTGAGACCGGAAACGGCGAGACAAAGTGTGGGAGTTGGTAGTTGTAGCATTTCGCAAACAGGCCTACCCAGGGCTTTCCCCACGTCAATAACGAGCTCTGGAACAGGCTGGGATCGAACTTTCATTCTGTTCTGGGAGTTCTCTGATGTGACACCTCTTCTGCTAGATTATGAAGCTTTCCTGCTACATGATGCAGACGCAGGTTGAGGTGCAGGGCTTCGCACACTCGAAACAGCAGGGAGGTTCATCAACCAAGAACGAGTCCCTCCTCCTATCATGACAGAGCCACCGCCGTCATGTTGTCCGTCATGGCCATCCCCGCCGATCATCGTCTTCTCACGCAAAACTCCTTCCCAGTCCTGCACCGCCAGACGTTTTGCTTGCTTCTCCAGAACCTTGATGTGTAACTGGCACTCCTCATCTGACCACACTCCCGCCGTCATGAGACCCTCGAAGTGCGCCTCCCAGCCTGTGGATGACGCGTCTGTGAAGAGATTCCAAACAGCGTAGGGTATTGAATCGGCACTCCCCGGCAGGTGTTGAGGGGAGTCGCCCCACCACTGAATGGTATCCACCTGCAAACTGTCCAGAGAAATCACGTCCCACCAGGATGACAAGGTTGACACTCCTGGTTCCTGAACCAATGCATCGGCCTGACCTTCCATTCCCTGAAAGGAACCAGCTCAGCGCAGGAATCGACGACATCTATTACTGATGCAAGGTCCACTGACGTAATCTCGGTGGCCAGCTGCAACCTTTTAATCCGATCCTGTTACTTCTCTACCTGTTCCTGCGATGGCCAAACCGTGAATTCGTCCGTATCGAACTGAGCGCCGAGGAACACAAACCGCCTGCACGGCACTAGTCTGGACTTTTTCAACTGGACACCTTGACCCAGAGCCTTGAAGACATCTGTCCAATGGCCACTTGAGCACTTCCTCCGACTGATGTCAGAGCAACCAATCGCCGATGTAGGCATGGGCTTCAATGTCCAGACGATGTAGAAACAACCCAGGCAAAGCACTGCCATGAAAACATGAGATCCTGTTGCAATCCCAAAGGGTAGGCCACGAAACTGGAACGATTGACCAACTACAAAAAGGCAAAACAGATGCCGAATCCCGTGGTGCAACGGAACATACATGCACATCTCCGTCTTGAAAACGCTACTTCTCTAGATGTTGGTTCAGCTTACTGAGGCTGAACTCAGCGCTGGTTCACACATAAATAGCGATGAATGGCCTCTGCCTACAGCAGAGAGAGTGAACACGCCATCGGTGATGAGCTCCCAGTTCTCCACATGGCGACGAAACCTTTCCCCCACCTGCTACAGAAGTGGAGTAAGGTGAGGGGTGGAAACATCCATACGTGCTCCTGGGGGAGACGACCCCGAGAAGCACCCCTTCCACGTTGTGAGAATCAACAGAAACGTCCCCTGCCTGGTGGCCCCTGGAACGTGCGACGTGCTGCTGGGACGTGCAGAAGCCCGTGCAACATGCGTTGTGGAAAACGTTTGCAGGCATGAACCTGAGAACGAGGGAGGACGTGTTCACTGATCAAGTCGCCAAATGCAAAATGGCCCAAAAAATAGAAGTACGGAATGCATAGAGAAAACTGCTATGTTCTGAGAAGAAAACACTAGCGTCACCTAGATTGATAAAGTTTTTATCCAAATCAACGCTCAACCCCAACTCAAAATGCTGTTCAGTGTTAGCAAATTTTCGGTCCCTTGGAAGGGGATCGACGTTCTGACGTTTCCAAACCTAGATGTTAAACAAAAACCACCCTTACCTCCCAGAACGGCGTCTGGGCCTCAGACAAGAATGAAAAAGCCCCCACCCGAGCAATGCCGCCGGGGGGGAGGGGGGGGGGAACTCGTGCAAGTAGACAAAAAAGTTGACCTGACAATGCAAAAGTGGACAACTCCGTTTTCCAAGTTAGCCGACACTCGACGTCTTTATAAGACAAGACCTGAATTTAATTTCAATTCAAAGAGATGAACTGAGTTTCCATTCACAATGAGTAAAATGTTCCAACCCAGCCACACGCCAGGAGCGAGGTAGGGGGGAGGAGGAAGAGAGGCGTCCGGGTCAACCTCCTACAGAGTCTTGCGTCTTTGGAATTGAGAAAAAAACAGCAGAAAACTTAGCCATCAAAAGGCAACAAAAGGGTTCGTTCTGCAGATCCCCGATTTTCATTCCAAAAATCCAAATGACTTACTAATAGGCCTCACACTGCACAACAAAAGCTGCAGAGAAAACGTAGTAAAATGCCCTAATGCAGCCACAGACCCTCAAACAAAATACAGTGTTAGTAACAAGCAAGGAATTTAAAATTAAAAAATTAAAAATTCCTTAACGAAAACTAACGGCAAGAAATTAACAAGCCATGAATCAACCAGCAAGGAATTTAAAGTTAAAAAATTAAAAATCCTTAACAAAATAAAAAGAAATGCAAGATAAGGAAGGAGTTTCCAATGCAGTGACCGCTTGGTCAACTGGAAGAATTACCTAACAAGGAACGCTGATGAACTGCGAAGTTTACAACGATATTTAGCACCCTTGTAGGTCTAACAACTTGCACATTTCGCCACACCCTGAGTGTGGGTCTTTTTTTCCCGACTATGGGAACTAGATTTAGTGGCTAAGACTGGTTTTTTGGCTCTTACTCCGCCACGAGACATTTTTGGGGCTAACTCCCTCCTTGGAGTTTTCATTTTTGTTGCATTCCCTTCACTCAACTCTCTTTGCAACATTGCCCCGCACTAACAGCTCTGATTCAGACATGACCGTCTGCTGTAGTGCAGCCACAGACCCTGTGCCAACAGCCTCATACGATTGGCGAGTGGCGATTGACAATTGGGAATCATGGCCTTTGCCGATTGGCTATTCTCGAATGCTGTGAGATCGTCTATAATCATTCCGCACCCCGTGCGATTCGACAGCATGACGCCGCCGATGAGGATCTGTTGAAGTCTGAGTACGGCGTTTTTCGGCGCCTATCAGACTTGGTGCATCACTCGGAGCTTTGTGGTGGCCGCCACGCTTCGAGTGTGGGTCTTTACCTCGACTACGGGAACTAGATTTAGTGGCTAAGACTCGTTTTTTTGCGTTTTCTCTTCCACGAGATATTTTTGGGCTAACTCCCGCCTTGGAG
>JAHWFP010205971.1:27253-53776 GCA_023313725.1 Lithobius niger | reverse complement strand
CAAGCACCCATTGGCCTTCGACAATGCGACCTTGCCCAAACTTTCGTTTGCCCACCTTGGTTTCATCGACCTCCACGTATTTCCCCGGTCCTCCAATTAGCCCTATGCATAACATATTAAGCATTTGTAGACATGATTTTAGGATATTAATCTTACTAGCCCATTTACTTACCTTCATCTTGGAAGTTCTTCTCCAGCCACAGAAAACAGACCTCTCTGCAGTAGGAGCACCAGTCTGAGATGGTTTCTGGTGATGTTATTTGTGGAGGACTCGAGGTTTCACGTGTCAGTCGTTCGTAACCAGTTTCTCCAGTACTGAAGAAATATGTGAAGAGCAGTATCTTCTGTACCCCAAACTTTGCCTTTGCAAACCAAGTGCCATTGAATGCCGACACTTGGTTGTCATGGGCCTTGGGGAGTTTTTTATGGCAGCGCCAGTAAACTTTACCAGTCGCTGCATATCTGAGGGGCATCAAGAGCCCACAGGTTGAACATCTTTGTTCTTTTGCAATGAGGTTGTTGGCCTGGCACCATTCAATGGCCTTCTCCAAAGAAACAGTCACATTTTAGACTAAGTCAGTGACATTGTTCACTGGACGTGCAACCCCTGCCATTGCGAATTGTAGGTAACCAGATCGTTTATTGAGTTTGTTCTTATATACCCTTTGATTTGTGATGAAATCAAGGCTTATTTAAATAAACTTTATTAAAAATGAGTGCCTCAGGCACCCATGTGTTTTGCGTGTACATAAAGTCGTGTTATTCATTAAAACGCCATTTACAACGACTGTTGTTAGGAAACAATAAAAAAATTACATTTGAGAAGGTTTAGCAAAGATTCCCCCCCCCCCCCTACAAAACAAGAGAAAAAGTACGGAATGGCTCTAAACAAAAAATGCAACACACCTTTGACGTTTTTAGGTTAGGATCAGTGTTTTTTTCCATATTAGAAAAGACAATTCGGCAAAAAATACTGCGAAATTGTACAGACTAGGCAGTTTTATTTTTTTTTTCACGGTTTGTGATGGTTTAGGCGGATTTCAATCATTATCGTCTGCTAATTTGGGACTATTTTTCTGTCGCGTAAGGTTGGCCCAATTACTCAACCATGTGCTACCACGAGTCGATTGTCGTGACACCCGTGCTGTTTGAGCGTCGATTTTAGTCCGAAAAACTGCGGGAAACAATAGGAATATTGAGTTCAAGCAAGAATTTACTTGGTTCAAGTAAGTGTACAACCGTGCGTGCCAGAAAACTAGTGGTTTTGTGGGGTTGTTGCAGTGGAATTTGGCCAAAATTGGCAGCCGAATACGATAATAGCCTCGGGGCATGGTAGTATTACCAGGTTTAGGCTTACATATTCCCTTTTAATATCGTAATTGGTGTGTGTAGGCCTAAATTACGGCATAGGAGTTGATTGTGTTTAAATGGATAAGCAACTCCCAGCTCAAATGCATAGCCGTAGTGCGTAGTCTTCGATGGCAAGCGTGACTCACGAATGTACCCAGAATACAAAGCGCGTCTGCTACTTCCGCCTGACCAAGCCGCCATGAGGTATTCACGGTTGATCCGCTCGTAGGCGGTGGAATTTTCTGTGAAATACGCCCTGTACTACATTGTTTATGATGTATCAAACGTAGGTAAGATAAGAGATTGTTATATTGCCAGGCGTTACGTGCCATTGTGTTTTGTAACAAAGTTTGACAGTCGAACGAAACCTTAACGCCGATTGTTGGGGAAGTAAATATCGTATTTTTGTAACACGAGACGGGGTGCTTATGAATGCATGATATTTGCAAGAAAACCGGTGTAGAATGAGTCATCTTCTTGTGACAACAGTAAGTTTAACCAAGTTAAAATGTCGTAGCAGCAGAAAAATTGAATAAATTACGAAATCTAATTTAGTACCGTTATACCAGTTTAGTACCGCGTTATACTAGGCGTCGTCTGCTTTCTCCGTCATGTTGAAAGATGATTTAGATGGATTAAACCTAGTGCGTTGGGTGTAAATTTCCGATCGCGCGCCCGCGAGTGCCGATTTGCGTGGCGGTACGTCCTTTGACGCCGCGCTCTTAAACTTCCGGTTTAGTCAAGTTGCTTATCCACCAAAACACAATCAACTCCTATGATTACGGTCAAACGATGCCCCGGGGCTTTTTTTTTTGATGACGGCAGTTTAATTTGAGCGCTGCAAATTTTGGCTAAGTTCCTATCCAGAACCCTCGAAAATCAGTGGTTTTCTGACGCGTAGAGGTCCGTGGTAGGCCTTGGAGCCGCTGTGGAAGGGGTTCCATCGTCGGAATTGAATGTGAAAACAATTTGCAAAACCACAATTCTGTACGATCGTCAATTTGGATTTGGTGTGCGTAGCTCGTCCCGCGCATTTCACATTTATACGCCTTCTTTCTCCCAAAATTTTTTTTTAAGAGAAATTGTAAATTAAATCATGTTTTACCAATAAATGCATAAAATGATAACTGCTGATACCTGAAGTAATTCTACGGTAAGTTCACAACTTATTAATTGTTCTATGAAGAATCTGAATTTCTACGGAGCTCTACCGCATGCTTCACATTTATAAATCCTCCATTGTCAAGGTAGGTTTGTGCCGAACTGTGACACGTTGTTGACAAGTGAAATATTTACGGCTCCATTTGTGACAAGATGGATTTACGAGTGCAATCGTTATTTTTTTTTTTCGATTATAGACATTTAGCTATAATTAATTGCCAGCCGTCGATGTAATGTTGGGGAAGGGGTATTTACTGTTTACCAACGTTAGCAACGTCACACTTACCACGTTTCTCTGGCTATGTGTAGCGACTACAGTGCTAATTTTGTCATTGCTAATTTGGTTTATCAAATCGTATACACTTATTTCCAATTAAGATTCAAATTCGCTAGCTTATTACGATGTGCTATGTAATTAAATAAGTATGACGGAGCAGATTCTCCGTTCAGTGGATCTGTATGTGATTTTGAACGCTTGAACAGGCCCTTCACATTTGTATGGCATTTCTCCAATATGAGAAGGGTGGGGGGGGAGGGGGGGTTAGCTACTCGTGACCCTGCACTAATGCTTGATCGAAATTACGCTTACGCCTAATTTCTAGAACAGGTCAGGTAACCGTGATTTGGGCGTGATTCACGCTTTCCTTCCAATTCTTGCCCCTTAGTCTTAAACGTCTTTGTAACGTCGCAGACGTGTAAGGTTCGTGTAGCCGCTTCCCTGCTCCGTCGGCTGGAGTGGGATCTTGCTATGGGTATGCTTGGGGGGGGGGGGGGCACGCTGATGGTTAGCTTGCTGTGGAGGGGTAAGCTTTTGCTTTGGGTGCATTGATTTCTGCTGCGTGGTCACTTAGATCAAGATGTAGCCTGGCAATTAAATGCCTGCTTTCTTGCTCGAAATCCTCAGTTTTGGATTTTTTTTTTCGAGATCCAAATCATCTGGCGTCAAATATGGGTGTTGTGAATGCGTACGATCTTGAATGGATTCAAGTAATGTACCGCTCGGTAGCTTGCCGCTGGGGATGAAAGATAGTTACCAATGCCAAAGAAGAATGTGTTAACGCTTCAGGGATGCTGCCTTGTGATCCTCGATGCTACACCGGATTTTCCAAAAATAATCTTCTGTTCGATGCTGTGTGACGACCTGGCTTCGTGTCCAGTTTGGGAATTGTGAGTCTAGCACAAAACTGGTATTTGCATGCTGGATCTAGCGCCGATTACTGGAAAAACGCTGCCGGCTTATATTGAATTTAGAAGTCGTATTCCCTGATTCTAGCTAGAATCTTTTCTTGTTTAGGTGACAATCTGCTGCTGTTGTATGCATTCTACGGGACCATGACTCTGGTCTGTCGTCTGCTTATTTGTCTCGTATGAACTTCGCATGCTTCTTGGTGAGCTTGGTAAGGCCAGTTGAGAAAGCTGAAACGCTAGGGATGTGTCGGCGAACGAAAATCTGCACATTACGATGAATCACGTATTTCTTTAACCTTTTAGGTTGTGGGAAAGAGTTCCATGTTTTTAATCTTGTCCCTATTTGGTTGTATGCTATCTTCGTTAATGACGAATCCTATTAATTTAACCTGTTTGTGGCGAAAGTTCCTTTTTCGGGCTGAGTTTCGTTTTCGATTTCTGGGCGAGTGTAAGAGCTCTGTCTACGTGTGGCAGATGCGTTTGGAAATTTAAGAAGCTGAGGAATGTAACTCAAGATATAGTGGCGTAAGTGCCTAAAATCTCTGCAATTATTTGCTGAGCGCAGAATTAAAATGGGCAGGAGCTAAGCCAAGCTGATTAGCGTTCCTTGATGACGCTGATGCTGACTAACTCTTCTAGGTTTTTGTCCGACATTTTCTCGCTAGTGGAAAAGGAACCCTATAAATTTCGATCTTACTGGTGCTGAGTGCCCTGTTTGTATGTTTACTTTATAATTTTTCATTAGTTCCAAGATCAAATTCATTTTAACTGAAGGCGTCCTGATGCGTCTTCAGCATTACCAGGAATTCCATACGTTCTTCTTCGTTCAAATCTGATAGATTAAATTTAAACTTCAAGCTTTTCCATTCATCTTTTGAAAATTGTCTTTGTTCCTTTGCTGTGCCCACTGGTAGCATTGAATGGGCTGGTCCGACGCTGTTGCTGTCTTTAAACTGTGCACGTTCCTTTGTCTGAGTGGGCCTTGAACGGTGAAGGAAATCAGATACAGTTCCGGAATTGGCTTTTGTTGGGGTGGCGCTTCTTTTTCCCGCGTTGTCTTTTGTCCTTGTGCATCCATTGAGGTGCATCCCTTTGTCTGAGTGGGCCTTGAAGGGGGGAAGGATGTCGGATATGGATACGGAATTAGATTGCGAAGTGGCTGATCTTTTGTTCATGCTCTTCCTATTGTTTGAGTTAAATCTTTCGGGAGGGGGATTATCTTTTGTTGTTGGAGTTACCGGATCTTCCTCATTGTATTCTATCTCGACATGGCCGAGAATAACGTCTGCCTTTAGAAATTGATCTTCCCCAGATGTGTTAATAGCCATGACAGGTATTAAACCCGTTGGGCTTGTGTTAACCAAACATCTGGCTAGAAGTATCGGAATTTCTTTGCATTCTGGAAAAATGCGGCATTTTGCTGTTCAGGATAAGCTTGGTGCAAAACTCCATAAAATTTTTTGTCTCGCAGTTGTTTGGCAAAACAACATCTTTACGCAATGAAACTGGTACCTCTACGTAATAATTTCGAGGTGTCGGAATCCAAATGGATCTTGGATTTTCTGCTGTTTCATCAACTGAAGAAACATTGTTCGTTGTAATATGCTCAGTTGTAACGCTATAATTTTCTAAATTAATTAACTCCTTGTTCTGACCACAATTTTCCCAAGCATCAAATGGTGATGAAGACAAGTTAAATTTGAGATCCCCTATTTCTAAAATTTGGTCTGAACAATTTAACTTAACCAATTCAGGTTGTTTTGACAAGAAATCTTAACCCAATAAAATGTGAATTTTTCCAAAACTGCCATCGGGAACGATTCTGAACTGCTGGTTTGTGTGTCATATTCACCTGGTGCCCGGATGTGTGAACATGACGAATTGTTCGAATCAACAGCCGGTGATGATATTAACATGTGGGTTTAATAAGATCATGGGGCATTAATACATCTCTGAGCCAGCACACACGTGCCAAGGCTCCTTGCTTCGACTCCTTAGCAACCAAAGATTAGCCTTAGAGGCTTCATAGAGAGACGCATCCAGGCTGAGGGCAATGCAGGAGAGGCCAGGTTAGTGTCATGGCAACAGCCTTGGGGAAGGCAACCATGACATGCTCCCCCCCCCCCCTAAAGTGCTCTCACCCAGGTGCTTACAAAAGGGGTTATACCAGTTCTACAAACCAAATACACAAATGATGAATACAATTAACACGATAAATGCGAATACATATCATAGTCATACGAAAAGTTCACAGCTGTGCAGTCTAGTCACACACCATGCGGCCAAGCCGACTTAGTCTTTCATGTCACTTGCCACGCGCACAGATAGTCTTGGTACGACTTAGTTCAGATTTCCTGCACTACAGATTGGAATTCATCCGTGCGTAACCACACTCACCGTCACATCTTAGTTCCAGACTGCGCGATGATCACACCGACCTCTGCAACCACTGCTTCACTGCTCGGCCACCGAAGACAAATCACACTCACCACAGAAACTGGATTCGTACTTTCCAGAACGGAAACCACCGAAATGCAGCAATCAGGTTCGACGCATAAAAACCACCTTGGAGTGAGCCCATAACGTGGAACAGAGCCTAGCTCCACTCCCACCCACACAATTCAGGCGTCGCCCAAAGTTCAGTGTTTCCTCAATGACTCGGAAGTGGCACAAATTCCAAGTTTCTCCTAAAGTGACCATTCCAGGACCTCCTTCCCAATGGAAACGAGCCGATCGACAGTCCATGCAGGTGGTCCCAACTCACCGCCATCTCAATAAATGTTCAGCAGATCTCACTCGCTAAAAGTCCATAATCACTCATAGTCACACACTTGATCAAACGGTAGTGAGACTTCCTTGAGTAACCACACGTAGTCTTTCCTCCAAGAAGCTGGTTGAGCGATTCGTCGTTTGGGACGGTTCGTAATTGGGGTGTTCTCTCCATTATCGCCAAGCTCACCATCATCACTGGTACCTTGTTCTCGATCGTCCTCGATAGCAGCATCAGGCAGTCGTTGTTGCTCATCGTGGTCCTCATCGTTTCCCGATGTTTCAGTCTCAGTGGTTTCTTCGATTCGTTCCCCATTTGACTCCTCAACTTTGTCGTCTGCAGCTTCTTCGTCACGGATTTCTTCAGGGCCAAATTTGTCCATGGTTAAAGGATGGAAATAAGGTTCCATGTCAGCAATGTTCACCATTCGAACGTCCGAAGCATCATTAGTAGCCACTATTTGGTAGGTCACCGGAGACCTCTTGCGAATGACTCTGTAAGGTGCCTTATATTTTACAGCAAGCTTCGCTGTGAATCCGGTTTGCGCATTTGAACGAGCATTGTTCTTAATTTTCACTAGTTGACGGTCGTCGAAAGACACTGGCCTATGCTTCTTGTCGTAAGCACGTTTGGCATTCCTGGCCGCTTCCGCCAGGTGTGCGCGGACCAGGTTATGAGTCTTCTCCAAGGCCTCATGATTTCGCTCTGCATATTCTTTCACAGTTAAGTTCGATTGATTAGCAGGAAGGCTCAAAATCTGAAGAGGATTCCGCGTATCTCTTCCATGCCAAAGATAAAACGGAGTCTCACCGGTACTTGCATGTGGGGTAGTCCTTATCGCATATTGTAGTGCTGGGAGCAGTGGACCCCATCGCTCGTGGTACTCGTGTGCAAACGCACGAAGACATGCTTTCATGGTACGGTTTACTCGTTCCGTCGCATTCTCCTGTGGGTGGTAGGCTGTGGTCCTGTTGTGGTGCACTCCTGACACTTGCAGCATCGCTTCGAACATCTTACCAACGAAAGACGCACCATTGTCGGACACCACGTAGTCCGATGGACCATTGTCAGCCACCACTGCCTGCAGGACTTGGTTGTGGCTGTTTTCGCAGTCGTAAATCTGGTGGGTACCAGCCAGACGAATTTCGTATAATAATCCACCATGCACAGGATGTATTTGTTTCTCGCATAAGTTTTGGGAAGCGAACCGACGAAGTCGATCCCGATCATGTGCATAGGAAAGCTCGCAATAACGGGTTGCAGGTCGCCTGTTTTCTTGGTTTGAGACACCTTGACTATCTGACAGACCGCGCATGACCTCACATACTTAACAGCGTCAGAAAACAATCTTGGCCAATATGCAACCTGCCGTAGCCTAGCAAGGGTCTTGTGAATGCCTAAATGCCCAGCCTGTCGATGGTCGTGACAGCCGTGCAAGTAGGTGTGACGAAGGGACTTCGGGACATAAAGACGGTAGTTGCCGTTGATCCTACCTCTATCCGGTACAGTCGGATCCTTGTAATAAAGTAATCCTTCACCATCAAATGCGTACTTCTCAAGTACCCTCATTATGAAGTTCGCTGTCTCCGTTCCAGAGGCTTTGCGTGGTTTCGTGAGTGCTTGTACCACGCGTGCGATTTCTGGATCTTTCCTCTGTTCTTCGAGTAGTTGACGCTTCTTGCGAAGGTCGACGACTGGATCATCCCGAAGGTAGAGCATTGGAGAGACAGTTCTGGTGTCCATGAACGGAAGCCCTGGTAGCGTCTGAAGAAAGTGGATTTCTAAAGGAGGATTCCGGGACAACGCATCAGCGACGACATTTTGCTTGCCGGACCGGTGTATCACCATGAAGTCAAACATTTGCAGTCTGATGGCCCAGCGTGCAGTCCGACCTGACGTCTTGTTGTTGGAGAGCACCCACTTGAGTGCCTCATTATCCGTGATGAGCGTGAAATGCGCTCCTTCCACGTAGTGCCTCCACTTCTCGACCACTTCCACAGTAGCCAGTGCCTCCTTCTCAAAGGTGGTCCAGACTTTCTCGTTGTCCTTTAGCGTCCTGCTAAAAAACTCGATGACAGTTCTCTTGCATTCGTGCTGTTGAGAAATCATCGCTCCAAGGCCCTGGTCTGAGGCATCTGACTCGATGACGAATTCTTTCTCAAAGTCCGGTAGTCCCAGTGCATTTGAATTCAGTAGCTTCTCCTTCAAAGTCTTGAAAGCCGCTTCATGAACCTCCGTCCAGTGGAACGGTTCGTCTTTCTTGAGCAGTTGGTAAAGCGGGCTCGCAGTTTCCGCGAAATCTCCAATGAACTTCCTGAAGTTGGCGAAGCCTAAGAATTCGTGCACCTTCTTCTTGGATTTGGGACTTGGATAGTTGCGTAGCGAAGCACAGTGTTCTCTGGTGAGCTCCAAGCCTTTTGCAGACACTTTGAGTCCAAGAACAGACACTTCTGGCATACAGAAATGACACTTGCTTCTCTTCAAAGTAAAGCCATGTTCCTGAAGAGCGGCGAAGATCTTCTCTAGTGCACGTACGTGTTTCGAGAACGTACGAGTAGCCACGATGATATCATCAATATAGACGATACAGACGGTGCCGATGAGCTTGCCAAGCACAATTTCCATCATACGCTGGAAGGCAGCGCTAGAAGTCTTCAGTCCGAAGGGAACATTCCGCGGTGGCAGACGAATGTTGTACAGTCCCGTGATGCTTCGTCCAGCGGAATCTGGTGGAAGCCTTGCTCCCCATCCAGAATTGAAACGTACTTAGCTCCTGACAAGAAGTTAAAGACCTCGTCTGACCTCGTCATAGGATAACCATCCGACTTAATCTGGGAATTAAGCTTGCGATAGTCTAAGACCGGACGATAGCCACCGCCATTCTTCTTCTGCTTGATCGGATTGAGCGAACCATCAGCGAGTGGGGCTCTCCAGCCCCACTCGCTGATGGTTCGCTCAATCCGATCGCTAGCGAGTAGCTCGTCAATCATTTTGTCAATCTCCTTCCTAATCTGTGGATTGGCTTGATAGATGCGCTGAGCTTGAGGTTTGGGAGCCTCTTGAAACTTGATTTCATTCTCGTAGCACTTTGTACGGCCAGGTTTTCCTGGAAAGATGCCGTTATGTTTCTTAAGGAACGTCTGTAGATATTCAAATTGTCCATCTGTCATTCCGTTGAATTCTTCTGTGCCTCTGACTGTCTCGACTCTCCACATGGGATTGGCTTTCGGTGCGTCCGCAGCAGCTCCACTCTTGGAAAGCGGAAATACAAAATCTTCATGACCTGGGAAGTACGTCCTGTCGTTGGCCCAGTCAATCCGTAGATTAGTCATCTTCAAGAAGGACATGCCGAGAATACATCTGCACGCAAGGTTGTCAAAAACCTTGAACGGTAGCACCAGATGCTTGCCATGTATGGTAAAAGGCAGATCAATCACTCCCACCGGAGTGACGGAAGTCCCGTCGGCGAGTTGCGATTCTTTCCCTTCATAGACTTGTATGGGAGCATCCGGCCAAATTCGTAACAAGAAAGTGCGCAACACGGCGCAGTCAGAAGAGCCAGAATCCAAGTCGGCATAAAAATTCGTCTTCTGATCCGTAATGGGTAGGGTGTGAGACGGTGCGTCTGAAGCAGTCGTCTTGAGCGAAGGTCTTTCCGTCTTCGGGTTCAGACATCCTCTAGCATAGTGCCCAAGTTCATGGCAATTAAAGCACTCTTTGTTTGCAAATCTGTTCCCTCTTGGCTTGGGTGACCGTGGTGCGGTGTCTTGCGGTTGACCGACCTTGGAGGTGGAGTCCGTCGTTGACTGGTCTTCCTCCGCAGACGTGGCGCCATTGTCCGTAGTCGGCCTTGCCGTGGAAGGCAGAGACACTTTGTCCGACTTCTGCAATTGAGAGGAATACTGTCTTCCAAGTTTCTGTGAGTTGTTGTTACTCTTCGGTTAGTCCTGCACCTTGTGAGTAGGTCGTGAAGGTTCAGTGGGAAAACGCATGCTGCGCGGCATGTCAGCAATGGCTGTGAAAAGATCATCAAAGGTTCTGACACCGCAGCACATTAGGTAGTTTCTGCATCGGTCATTCATCTGGTCGACTAACATTTCTACCTCATCCCGTTCCTCTCCACGTTTCGTCATCTTCTTAAACTGAGCGAACATTCTGTTGGCAAAGTCTAGTGGTGGTTCGTGCCTCTCCTGTGATCAAGTACTCATCAGAAGTAGTCGATCCTGATCACGTTTCGGCCGCTTGTAGGACTTTCTCAGCTCTCTAACAATGTCTCGCCAGGTTTCTAGAGGACTCCTCTGAGCTTGCCACCAAATACGATATTTGCCTTTCAGATTAGCAGTTATAAAGTTTTGCAATGAAATTCCCATTAGTCTCTTGTCCTGGACAAAAACAGACATCTCATCTAACCATTCCGATAGATTCGTGTCGTCCTCGAGTGTCTTGGGTTGAATATGCCAAGATGTTAACGCTGAAGCTAAGTCACCGGTTGAAGTCGCCTCCGCCGGGGTCGCAGCGACTGCCAAAGAATCCTTAATAAGCTCCTGTCGTGGGTGTGAAGCTCGATTTCCAGAGGCTGCGCTGACTCCTTTCATCGTCTCAGCATCTTGTTTTCCTGAAGTCGGAAGACTTCAGGAAAACAAGATGCTGAGACGATGAAAGGAGTGCTGTGATGAGCATTAGTTTCTAAAATTAAGGTGTCTTTACTTTTTAGATTTGCTTGTTCAAGGGACTTTTCTGATGCAGAAGCTGCTGACTCGTCTTCCGCTCTCTTCCCGTCGCCTGCAGTGTCGCCACCTTGCGCCAGAGAATACCGAGCGAATCTCGCTTCCATCTCCCTACTAAGCTCTCTAAAATTCTCTTGGACTCCCTCCAATTTATTCCTAATCTCTGCCAAAGCATCATCATCTTGCCTAGCAACCTGCAATGCTTCCAATTTTAAATGTAAAGGTTGCAATTGTGCCTCAATAACACTCTTTAATAAATCTGTCAGATCAATCTCATTTGCTTTTTCCACACGCTCGTATCGATCGGATTTTCACCACGCAACGATTTACGAAAGACCAGCGGGGAGGTGTCACCCTCTGGTGTCGTTTTTGCGCAATCAGCTGCAGCGTGAGGTTCGTTGCGTTCCTCTAAATCGCCTGACACATTTGAATAGGTTAGCCACGAAGCATTAAAATTAGATTTTTCTGACAATAAACTTGCGTTTGACTTTCTATAGTTCGTTAGATTTGAAGCTACAACATTAAAATTCGAGTTTGATGCAACAAAATCGTCTCGATCCATTTAATTCCACCAAAAATGCTTAGCAATCGATTTGCTTGAAAATAGTTATCTGCACTCACGATCATTGATTTGCTTCGAAATTGAAAGGAAAATTTGTGCTTGCCGTCGCTTGACGCTGCTTACATTGCTTAATTACTGGTAAAATAATTGCTTATAAAACCTTACGAAGCATACATTCAGAGCATCAACAATTTTCAAATTCAACATTTTGCTGTATCTGAGAGTGGCTAACAACGCTTCAATACCGGAAACTAAAGACAGAAAAATGCTCCTTCGCCATCTTGCTTCCGTTCTTGTTGCTAAGGTAACGCCTTGCGGGTATCTTACTTGAAAACGCATGCAGTTTCGATTTTTCAACGCAAATAAACCGATTGCCACTTGCAAAGCAATCAACATTACGCTCTTACCATGAATTACAAAGGTTTTAGTGCTTGGTGAGTACCTGTCATGCGTTAGTGACGCCTTGAAATACAAATAATTACGTGGACCAACTTCGCCGTTACCGTAACTGCCGGAGGCGTCGTTGCCGCTCGACTCCCAGTTTGACCGGTATGTGCAATTTGAAAATAAACAACGTAATACAGTTTTCAAACGCTCACAGTTCATGAAAAACGTTTAGACAAGCAGTCCTCATTTACGAAATCTGCCGACAATGTCCTGCATTTTGCAAAGTTCGTCCATACTCACAACTGCCGTTGCTAGTGACGCCATCATTGCCGCCGATTTCTTGATTTCCAGAGATCCATCCAAAGTTTTGAAAATAATTTCCAAACCTGCTTCGGGTGCCAAAATTGTCATATTCACCTGGTGCCCGGATGTGTGAACATGACGAATTGTTCGAATCAACAGCCAATGATGATATTAACATGTGGGTTTAATAAGATCATGGGGCATTACATCTCTGAGCCAGCACACACGTGCCAAGGTTCCTTGCTTCGACTCCTTAGCAACCAAAGATTAGCCTTAGGGGCTTCATAGAGAGACGCATCCAGGCTGAGGGCAATGCAGGAGAGGCCAGGTTAGTGTCATGGCAACAGCCTTGGGGGAGGCAACCATGACATGTGGAAAATCCGCATTTGCTTATTTCAGCGATCAATGTTTTTCTGCTATTATCCTTTTTCCACCGAAACCTACTAAATTTACGGGAGCTACTGTTTTGACTTCCTGACATTTAATTTGTGGGTTTTGCAACAATTCTCGTGCCGTAGACGATTCGATCAGCGAAAGTCCTGCTCAGCTGTCTAAAAGTGCTACTTTGCTTAAATTGCCGAAATTAAAAATTAGATGGGGTCTTGGGTGAGCAGATTTCGAGTTGTAGCCTATGCAGTCGATTCTAGCAACCGCCGCCACCGCTAGATGGAGTTGGTGTGGCATTGGGTTGCTTGATAGCTCGGATTTTGCTCGTCGCTCCGTTCTCCTTTATTTTTCTCGCTTTTCCCGTTTTTCTTCTGAAATTCTTTTGGGTTTGAAGTACTGTCCCAATAAGACAGACTGTTGGTGATGTTACAGATGAAATTAAAGGGATGCGTAGCTTCCAATCTTGCTGATTACGGTCAGAAATCTTGATTGCTTCGCCCGAATAAATTAAGTGTGATTTTCTTTAGTTGGTGTCTGATATGCTTCGGAATTCGACTGTCCTGTCATCTCCGATTAATTTCAGAATAATGGGGTTGTTTAACTTCGTTAATTTTTAATTAGAAGAGGAAGTTAGTAGAATCGATGTCATATTTAAAGAGTGTGAGCATGACTGAATCACTTTTTAACTCGAAGGTCTAGTTTATTTTATTTGAAAGTTCGGGGAAAATTTTTCCGCTATAAAGCTGGGCTACGTTTTATCTGTAATTGTGCCTAAATATGCTGCTAATCCTGGAGTTTTTTTTATTTATTTTTTTTTTTAAAGTTCTTGTCTGATGCTGTTATTGTAACGGGTCGTTGCATAACTAAGTTGGTGTAAGAGAACAACTAGGTTAGGTGAGGGCCATTAATTAAATTAGTGTGGCACATTGATTATTGATTTTATAATAAAATTGCTTATTTCCTGAAATTCGAGTCGGGGAGAAATTTTTCTGGCTATGTTTTACCGTAGTACTAGGTTCGCGTCTGCCGTTTATTTTGCTTAAGCTGCTACGCTATTATTTGAAATAATATATTGGCAAAAGAATGGTGGGGCGGGGGGGGGGGGGGGTTGATAATTCTAGGCATAATGACGAATAAAAGTTGGAAAATAATTTTTCGGTTCGGGCTAGTGATTGAAATCGAACGAGCTCTTAATACCATGTTTTGCTAATTTTGTTACTTTAATTGTGGGTTATACATGTTCCAGAGTGTACTAAAGGTAGTTTCAAAACTCCCTGGTCTGTCATTAAGTTTTTTTTTTCTATAATATATATATATATATTTTTTTTTTTTCGGTTGTGTTTTCGAATTTTAATGCTATTGAAAGTTACGGAAATCTAACTATCTAGATGAAGTGTCCTATTTTTGTTAAACCTCTTGAAAGAGGGGAGGAGAGAAAAAACCCATAATGACTTTAGCTGACCTGAATGATCGTAAAAACAAATTTTTTTGCATTAATTCGGCTGCCGGTGTTGCGAGTCTTGGGGGTACGTAATTGAGTAAAATTTGCTGTATTGCTTTCATTGTTGCTGTATGATCTCTGTCCGCTGTAGTTTGACGACTTAAGCTGCGAATTATCTCGGCTTCCTTGCCTGTTGCTCCTTGGTTGGTTGTAATTTTGTTGTTAGCTACTTCGTGGAATTTGCTTCCCTTCGCTGGTTAAACGCCTTGCATTTGCGGCTCGGACGGCTTCTAGGCGATGCTCCTCTGTTCTGCAATCCCTGCGCAAATGATTTTTTCCATAACATCTGTAACACGAGCGAGTTTCCCTTTTTTCTGGCTGAAATGCATCGACTCTTGCTTTGTTAACTGTCTTGTGTAATTAAGTTGCTTACTTCTCTACTTTTCTGTTCTAGTTCTTGCATAATCTTGGCTAATTCGTCTGATGCTACGGTTACAGTCTTGTCGGAAGGAGAAGCTGCTGCTGCTGTGTTGTTTGGTTGCTTGGCTGGATTTTTCCGTGTTGGTTGTGGTGTATCGCCACTTTCCCAGTCTGCGATCTCGGTCTGTCTCTTCAATGTTAGGTTTAACATTTCTTTCCAAGTTTTTGGATTCATGGTGGCTAGATACGTCTCTAACTTCTCTGGCATGGGTGCTTTAAAAGTGCATCTTAAGCCTTGGTCTCTTGCTCGTTCTTTTAAAATCTTCTCTATGTCACTTTCACCTGGCTGTGTCATCCAAATCTCCGATGCCATAATTTCTAGCCTATCGGCAAAAGCGTTGACGTCTTCGTCTTCCATCATTCGAGCACGCTGGAATTTATTTCGTGTGAATTCGGCGCCTCCTCCGCCGAAACGTTCGATGAGGGCAGTCTTTAATTTGCTCTATGTAGTTATTCTAGAGATCAGTGGGCTTGTAGCTATGAATCGGGCTACTCTTCCTACGCATTTATTTGATGCTGCTGCAATTAGCTCGCTGTCAGAGAGGTTAGGATCGATTTTCCTAAGATTGTCAATTAGCAACAGAAAAGTGAAAATGTCCGTGTTATTTTCACCCGAAAATTTGATTAGGCCCTTCTTTGAAGTACGGACGTCTTCCCACATTCGTGCTTTGCTTCTGTTGGAATTTCTGTTGCTATTGCTGGGTTAATTTGTGCCTATTTTCTTGACAATCTCCCTTAATGTGTCTACATGGCTAGTGTTTGCTTGTAGGCCTGTTATGATTCTCGACTGATGGCTGTTTTCGGAAAATTTTGGGCTTGCTGCTGCGGTAATGTGGTGACGACGAGGGGTGGGAGAGCGTCTATGCTGGTTTGCCATTCTGTCTAAAACTTGCGTTAAAAGACCTTGAGTTGTAGAGTGGTGACGATAGTTATCCTTAATGTTTTCGTCGTAACGCAAATTTCTTGATGAATTTGTACGATGTGGTGGTGATCTACTTCTTGAGTGGGACCTATAACTTCTTCTTTCCCTATTTCTAGATTCGCTATGTGAACGATGTGGTGGGGGATCGTGATAGGGCTGCTTGAAGCGTTGGCTTCCGTGCTATGCTTAGCTGCTGACTGTTTATCAGCTGCCGTGCTACGCTGTTTAGCAGGTGCTTTTGGCACGCGAGTGCGTTGTCTACTCTGCCGAGGCGGAATTGGCTGCTGGGCGGAAAGAGCAGGTGCATCGGCGGTCTCCTGAACGGGAGGAACAGGTGGAATTTCACCGTGTTGGACGGGCAAGATTGGGACGGGTGGAATGACGGCTTGCGCGTCGGCCAGATGACGGGGTTTCACAATAGTTCTACCGCTAGACGAAAGCTTTAAATTCTTTTTTAGAATAGTCGTTGTGCTTTTGCTAGCTGTAGTTGAATTTTTGTGACTAGGCATGGTTATTAATGACCTGTGAATCACTCTAGGTTTAACTGGGGATCTTTTTTTTTTTCTCTATTATTTAGGGTAGCCTACTTGCTCTACGTTTTTTTTTCTCTTATTTAATCCGAAAAATCGCTCCTTTGCTCAATAATAACTGTAACGTGCTGCTATTTTCTTAATGATTAGGCGTGGGTATTGTTTGAATTATCACTTCGATACCATTGTAAATCTCTCGTAATATGCTCTATTGTAAGATGTTACGGAGACACAGTGGTACGATAATAATAATCGTACCGTCGGCACAAATGCTAATAATCTAACAACAGCACATAAAGCAATAAATGAGCAAAGTAAGGGAGTCCACACAAGTTCTACGATCCCAAAGCTATTTATTCAGTTTTTTAGGGTTAGGGTTATCCCTCCTTTTAAATCAGTTAAACTTCGTAATATTAATTTAAAGCACTCCTAAAATAATCGGACCAAGGGAAAATAAAAGAAAGGGGCTCTTATGCTGTAATGATTTTACAAATCAATTATTGATTTTGTGTGAAGACCTAATTAATATGCATCACTAATTGCTTAATTATTATAATTAGTTGAATTAATTAATTAACTAATTAATCAACATAAGGAATGTAACCATCAACCACTATTTCTGTATGAGTATAATTCACCACTTATTTATTCTTACCCAAACAAGCTCTGTTACAGTGTGCCTGATGTAGGCTAGTGGATGGACTTGGGTTTTTCCCAGAGACTGCTGTTTTAGTAACCAGCTCCCTCAACGGATGGAGCCACTTGTAGATTGTTGTTGAGTAGAGTGAATCTATGTGTCAGTCATGCTCAAGACCCAAGTGTAGTTTTCATATATATAGAGGAATTAAAGCCTTGGTGGGACTTCTTACTAGGGGTCTTGCTGCTACAGTTCCGTTCCACTGGTGTTGTCTTGGGGGAGACTTGGAGTCACAGGAGATCTGCCTTGGTCCATTTGCTAGCCAGCCTTATACGGATAAGTGATTACTAACTTAAATTGAAGTATAGTGTGCAGTCTAGTATTTGATCAGTGGAGTTCCAGCATTAAGTGATAGCCAGTTGTGCTTGCTGATATTGAGTTTACAGAATGCTGATTATCCTGATTATATTATTCATGGTTTAGCTTGGTTAGTGATTTCCATGTGTTAAGGAAGATACATACTATAGTGTATTCAGTTGATGAGTATTAAGTTCAACCTTGTTGTTTGATAACAAGCCTATGATGGCCAGACTTGTGAGTTTAAATAATCTGACGTATCAGTACCGTAGTTTATACTATTTTAGGTTCTGGTTGGCCACTCGAAAATCTGTATTTTATGATCGTTTTCAATCGCCTGTCACGCGTATGCACTAATGTTGGCGGTAACTGGAACCTTGTACACGCATTGAGCGGCTGGCGTACATAATGTCTGCGGTGTTAGGCCTAACCCTAATTTGGCTGTCGGTACTGTTTTTCTACTGACAAGATACGTCTTACCGTTCTCTGAGAGTGGCAATGTTGTGGCAATGCCGGCCTCTTGAATTTGTTGTTTCAGCATCCGTGTTGAGTACAGGGCCTTGATGTATTTGAAAACATTCCAAACAATCTTCCTAGCCTGTAAATTCAATGTTTTTCACGTTGGGAAAGCGATGAAGCGAGCGATACGGTAGCCATATTGGTTCGTCTGCTCGAAGAGAAATTTTACCAGGCATGATCAATCCATTTTCCGAAATTCCGCGCGAATGGCCAACCAGAATCTAAAATAGTATAGTATTGTCTAATTTCTGGAGATTGGAATCTGAATGTTAATAAACCCAAGTGACTTAGTGTCTTGAATCAATTTGTTCTTCCTGAATCATCTTTACACAGACATTGAATATATCGAAAATTGTCGTATGCCACAATCAATTTACGTTATACTGGTGTCAGAGTGGGATTGATTCGATTGTGGCAAATTAAAGGATGAATAAATTATTTGGACATTGGATTGGGTTATTTAGCAAGATTTTGAAACTTGGAAAAAATTTGGAAAAAAAAATAGGATCTTTTTTACTGCTTCACTGGTAAGGCATTTGTTGTGAGGAGATTAGTCAGCACTCTGCAGATTATTGTTTTATTTTGAAAAAAAAAAAGCCAATATGCCTCGTAGGGGTAGAGTTCCTCTCCGCTTGCCCATGGTCTCATCCAGGGGCCGGCCTATACGTAGGTGTATTTTTAACAGCGATGGCGAACAATCTAATTCTAAGGCAACTCCCCCAAGTACTTTGCCGGGCCACCGTCGAGGTACTGTGCGTAGGCTACTACGTCACCCTCTGTCTGTTCTCAGCTTACTAACAGGGGAAGCCAGGAGGAAATGACACAATTAACTGTTAATGCTGAGGTGCCAGAAGTTTTTGATGACGAACTCTCGCCTGTTTTACCTGCTCCGCCTCCTACGAATTCAGATATGCTGAATTTAATGTACTCACGAATGCGTGAGGATCGGCGGCACAGGGATAGGCTAATAGGGCTATTGCAGAAAAATAATACTGATAAAGACGCCCACTATTCATCCCGTGATGAGCTGCGTGCCGCTGTCGAGGCAATTTCAAAATTTTCTGGCAAACCTGGTGATGATATTTTTACATACCTCCTCATGGTGGATAATTTAAGGAAACGTGATCCTGATATCTCAGATTCTATGCTGATTTCTGCAGCCACAAGACGCCTCGAAGGAGGTGCGGCAAAGTATGTTGCCAGTTCCCCACAACTCGCCAGCGCTGTTATTTATGATGAATTTAAGACTGATTTGACTAAAAGGTATGGTGGTGATGATGAATGTGTGCTGAGAGCCCAGTTCTTCCGTGCTACTAAACAGCCTAACGAATCAGTAGAGCAGTATGCAGATAGGCTTGAAATTTTGGCAGCCAGCCTGTGGCGAGTTCATGCTACAGACCCTGACAATATTAGGCAGATGAAAATGTTGTCAAAAGATGAAAGCTTGCGGACTGCTTTTCTCCAGGGTGTGCCTAAGTAAATCGAGATATATTTGTCAGCTACAAAGCCTAAAACTTTCCATGACATGTTAACTGAGGCGATTAATAGACAGGCCGTTTTAAAAGCTAGAGAAGATTTGTCTACCTCGGAAAGTGGGGCGCACAGCACTTCATTTTCCAGCATGGTGGGGCTGCAAAATTCAATCCCAAACTCGGTTAGGGCAGCTTTTGAAGGCGCAAAGGTATGTGCTGCCACTGTCCAGCGTAAAGAAACACGTATCTGCTTCCATTGCAAACGGCAAGTTCACATTCGCCGAGATTGTTTTAAAAGGCGGAGAAATTATTCGAAATTTCTGAATGAGTCGTCAGGTAGTTCTTCCCGGAATGGTAAACGCTGGCGTGATGATTCTGGTCGTAATTTTAACTATAATAAGAAATTCAAAGGTGATTATTATGACCATCATTCCAAGCAACAAAATACTGGAGGAAATCATGGTGGAAATAATTCTTATAATGATAATTATAACCAGAAACGATCCCATGGGAACGACAAGTATCATTATCAAAATAAGAAAAATTATCCGCCAAAAAATTTGTAAGTGAATGTTGTTGCTCGGGGAAAGTCAGAGGGTCATGCTCCCTTAACCCACCCAAACAGTGTTGAACTTGGTCCAAAAAACTAGGTTCTATCCCAATCTCTTGGGTGATTGTGGATTCTGTGGATTCTGTGCACAACAGATGTTGAAATTGTTGGTATTTCAAAAACGGTTGTGCTTTCTAAACCCCCATTGCCTGTTATCTCTGTAGGCTCTAGTTTAAAACCAGAAGCTCGTTATATTTGTGATGAGAAAAATGCTGCTGACATTTTTACGCAGTTTTGTGAAAACATAGTTTGGCAGAGGCAGCAGATTCTTTTGCCAGACAGAACTGTATTGTTGCCAAACGTAGTAGCCTATATTGGTCATGTGCCACCAAAATTTCTTGCAAATGAATTTTTGGGAAACAGGGCTTTGCACTATTTGTTTACCACATTGTTGGAAAAAAGATAAATCGTGGGTTCCATATATCCTGTAACTCTGCGGTTGTGTCATGTTTTACTGATGGAGAGGATTCAACACCATTTACTTCAGTGTTTAAAGAATTTCAGTTAGGCTATCCCCTGATTTCACTTTTATTTGGCAAGCAGCGCACTTTTGTTCTTAATTGTCTGTCTGAGCCACATCTTACTGAACAAATTGTGGTTTCTGCTGGAATGGCATTGCATTATCCTGATTTTTCCTCCGAAGAGTGGGAAATTTGTGTTCCCACTGACCCTGCTGGGAGTGACTTTTCTATTGTGCTTACATTCTGATGTTGCCTCCTTGAAAAGGCCTCAGCCGCTACGATTGATGAGGGCCTTGAGGCGGCTGTAAATGAGCCACCGGCCACGGCTGGCCGGGCAGCAGATAGTGCCGTAGTTAGGTTTCCAACCTCCGGGGTGGAAAATCCTTGTTCTGTCGTGCACAGAGAGGTTGGCAGTGTTGAAAGTGAAAATTCACACAATGTGGTGCAGCCATTGCAGCCAGTAGCATATGAATTGCCAAATTATGAAACAGGGAATACTCTATCTGTTTTAAATATTTCTACGGGCCATATTGAGTATGGTAAGCCTTATCTGGTATTTGACATAGAAGGGTTACCTGTTGCTTATCTGCTTGACACTGGCAGTGCGGGCACATTACTAATTAAAACCATTGCTTATTCTATTGTGGCCCAGCATTCAAGTCGATGTAGCCTAGAGACACTGTATCAACCAATTTCCTTAACTGGGGTCGGCAACAAGACTGTATCTGCCTCGCATAAACTGGTGGCCGAGATTTCTAAGTGTAATTTCTCAACTATTCACAAATTTATAGTTGTTGATGATGGAGTGTTTGGAGATGCTGAAATATTAATAGGTTTTGATTTCCTGAAGAGCCAGCACGACAAGATTGTCTTGTTCAGACAATGTTTTGGCTATAGGTACCCTACGGTTTCAGTTAAGTGATTCAGCTTATGCAGCAAAGGAGCTATACTTTTGCTACAGTGAAATCATTAACAGCTATGATTATGTGCCAAACAATATTAGAGTTGCTACCTTGTCTGTTACTCGTGACTCGTCAGAAAAAGATAAGGAGAAATGCGATGTTGTGCAAAATGACCCTTACATTGTGGAAAGTGTTCTGGTTTTTTTGGCTGATAATATTACTCTGGAGCCCTATTCTTCGCGTATTTTAGAAGGAATTTTGAATTGGGCCTATCCAGAAATTCAGGATGGTGTATTTACCCCTTACTGCTCAGAAGAGGATGTAAAGTTGGTAGAAGCTTTTGTTGAAACAACACCTTTGGGCCGCATCCCTGTTCAGGCTATCAACAATTCCTGTTTAGACATAGAATTACTAAAAGGGTGTACTCTGGGTTCTTATACGACTGCCATTTTGGATGATGAGCCTATACCATCTTGTGGCACCACTATACAGCCTATGTCTGATCCTACGCCTTTGGAGGTCAAAAGCCAAGCTCAGTGGGATGAAGAATGGGAACAGTTAAAGCCACAATTTGTTTTACGTGATATTGATGCCTATCACAAACACTTATTTTTAGAAATGCTGCGCAAACACCAGCAATCCTTTAGCCTACATGAGTTTGATTTAGGGTTATACCGAGGTTTTCAAGCTGACATTAATGTAGGTGATGCTGATCCCATTAAGAGTCGAGTTTACAGAGTTCCATACGCTCAGAGAGAAATTATGGAGCAACAGATACAGGAATTGCTTAAAATTGGGATTTTGGAATACTCTGATTCCGCCTGGGATTCTCCTTGTTTATTAATGAGGAGAAAGCCACAGGGGTACCGTTTAATTGTTGGCTTACGAAATGTTAACCGAGTTACAGTGGGGTGCAGCATTACCTTGCCAGTTTTGAGTGACGTTTTAGTCAAATTGGCTGGTTGGACTATTTTTTCCCATTTGGATTTTAAGCTGGGATTTTACCAAACACAGTTGTCAGAAAAGGCAAGAAACATATGTTCCTTTAGTTTTCAGTCTTACAAGGTGGCTTACAAAAGACATCCCATGGGCTTATCGATTGCTCCGAGTGTTTTTCAGCACTGTGCAAATCAAATATTTGCACCGATACTCAATTCCTTCTGCCACGCCTATCTTGATGACATTTTAATTTCTTCCTGTGACTGGCCTATCCACCTGAAACATGTGGATATTGCTTTAGGTCTGGTGGGAGCGTCAGGCATGAAACTAAGCCCAACTAAATGTTCGTTTGCACTGTCCAAAGTCAAATTTTTGGGTTATGTTATTGACAAAGAGGGTATCAGCCCTGACCCTGCTAAACTGGATGCAATTAGGGATTATCCGAGGCCTAAAACTGCTAAACAGATGCGTCGTCTGTTGGGCATTGCAAATTTCAACCCAAAGCATTTGAAAAATTTTGCTCTGATTACTGCAAACCTTACGAAGCTCACCCAAAAGAATTTTAAGTTTATTTGGGATGATTTGGCTGAGCAGTCTTTTCTGAAGTTGAAAGAAGCCATTATGCTTGCAGCTACGCTCAAACACCCTGATTTTAGTAAGCCTTTCATAGCTGAATCTGACGGCTCGCAAAGTGGTGCAGGAGGAGCTTTAATTCAGGTCCATGATGGCACGGAATACATTTTGGGTTATACCTCTAAAGCATTTTCACCTGTGGAGGCTAAGGCCACAACTACTGAGCGAGAAATTCTCGCACCCATACATACAATTGAATTTTTTCGGTTGTTTTTGCTTGGTAGAACATTTACGTTGCGGGTTGACCATGCCGCAATGATATATTTATATTTTAGCCCCAACTTGTCGCCTAAACTGGAGAGAGTGTTGATAAAACTCAGGGAGTATGATTTTATAATTCAGCACTGAGCGGGTGCTAGCCTACCTGTTGCAGATGCATTATCTAGGGTTCATGAATTACCAGTATGTGTTTTGGATGGACAATACCCTGATTGGACAAGGCAGCAAGATAAAATTGAACAAGACTATGATCCATGCTGCCAAGAAATCACTACAAAACTTAATGACAGGGGTTCTGCGCAAGTCATTGACGTAATTGGAGGGAAAAATACTTTCTACCATGATGTGGATGGGATAATTTACCGGTTGTATGCACCTAAGTGTGCAAAGGGTACTGTTGGTTACAAAGCTCAGATGTTGGTGCCTAAATCTCTCATAACACATTGCATACGTGACTATCATGCTACACCAACGAGGGGACATTTAGGTAGGGCCAAAACTGTTGCTCAAATTCAATCAAAATGCTACTGGCCTACTCTTATTAAGGATGTGCACGATTATATTAAGACTTGTGTTGTTTGCCAGTATGGTGAAGTCTCTCGTCACCCATTTAAGGCTAGGCTTAGGGCCTATCAACCATTAAAACGACCTAACCAGCAGTGGGTTTTGGACTTGATAGGGGTTTTGCACAAAACAAAGAATTCAAACTGTTACATCCTGACTTGCATTGACAGTTTTTCAAGATATTTGATAGCTGTACCTTTACTTGATGAACGTTCAATCACTGTTGCAAAAGCATTGTATAGGGAATTGTTTGGATGTTTTGGATTTTGCGGAGCACTTGTCCATGACTGCGGCGGCGAGTTCCAATCAAAATGAATGAGGGAATTGACGACGTTATTAAACGTTAAACAAATTAAGTTTATGCCAAATTGTTGTCGGCCTGGAGGTATGGTGGAGCGTGTGAATCGCTCAGTTGAAGAAATTTTGAGAAAAGTGGCTGTGACATGCATAGAAGAATGGGATGAATTCTTAACAGCCATCTGTCTGGTGTATAATGGCTCCGTCCACTCGGCAACGTTGGCTACCCCTCACTATTTGATGTTTGGTCAAGATTTACGTTTACCCGCATCGTTAATTTTTGAACCAATACAGGTCTGCTGTAACTCGGAAAATTTTCCGATACGACTGACATCGAGACTCCAAGCAGCTTGGGAATTAGATAGCTTTTATAGTGAGAAAGCTTTTCAGCGTTATATACACTATTATGACAAGAAAGCAGCACCGTACTCACTAAAACCTGACGATTACGTGATCCTTCGCTGTTACGCCCATCGTAAAAACATTTCACCAAAACTTCACTTGATTTGGAGAGGTGTCTATCGAGTGCTTGAGTTTATAACACCAGTTACTGTGAGATTAATCGATATTTTAAATGCCGATCGCATATTGAAAGCACATGTTAACCATGTGAAACCACTATTTTTACCACTCTTCATCTCCTGCTTTCGGGTCCCTGCTTTCGTTTCTCCCGTGTATTGCAGGTTGGACTGTGCCGGCGCAGTTCCGCCACGGTTCCACCAGTTCCGCCAGCACGGTTCCGCCAACACAAGTTGTCTATTTGTTCCACGGAACGATGCCGCTACACAGCAAGCCTTCCAGGTGTTCTGCTTTCGAGCAGCTGTCTCCACTCCCAACTGGATCTTCAGCGTTCCGTATTTCTGCCTTGTCTGCCGCGCCACCTTCGTCGCTGTTGCCTGCTGTCAGCTGCTGATCCGACACTGGTCCGGCTGACTGCTCAGGATCATGCCTCGAATGGGCATTAGCACTTGGCCGCAAATATTTCTGATTCCACCCTTTCCACGATTTCGCCAGTTACACATGGTTTCGCTGATTCCGCACGGTTCCGCTGACACGAGTTGCCCCTTCTTCCACGGAACGCTCGCTCTGCACAGCGGGCTGTTCCGAGTGTTCTGCTTCCGAGAGGCTGTCTCCTATCTGACTGGATCTTCAGCATTCCGAATCTTGGTCCTCGTTTCGTCAATTCTTCTCCACTTTCGGGACCATGGGTCTTCAATCCTCTTTGCTTCCCTTTAGACTGGTTCCTTTGGTTCCGCTGCCCTCGGTCCTTAGGGTATCGGGACCGGGCCTTGCCGACCGGCTTATGGCCCTTTTGCGCACCACAAACTGTGAGCCATCTCCTTTTCTTGCGACGCTACCATCCCGCTAGCTGTTCATACCTTGGTCTCCGAAGAAGGTCTTCGCTTAGGTCCGTTTCCCTTCGCACTGTTCTCGGTTCTGCTTGTTTGTCAACACCGGGGAATCAAGACCAGGCCCCACCGGCCGTCCTGGCCTATGGTTCCTGACAATCCGCATACTGTGTTCCGCTCCATTTCTATGGCATGCTTCCGTTCCCCCGTCAATAAAGTTTCTTCTCTGAGCCTTGGATGCGCTCCTCCCTTCTTCTAGAACACTACAATGTCAGTTCACCGGTCCTCAGGGAGGACGTTGGCTCGGGTCTAACCCGCTCCCTTCAAATCGACCTCTCGGTTCCACCTGCCTCCCATGCCAAGAGGGATCAGGACCAGGTCCCATCTCCCATCCCGTAACTTTTTACGGCTGTGATCTTCATTTCATCTCCCTTTTTCCAGATGCTCTGTGGTATCGATTGGGCTGATTCCTTGGTTCCCTTTCAACCGATTCCTTCAGTTCTGCCTATCTTTCGACGCGCGGGAATCCGGACCAAGTTTCACCGACCGACCTATGGCCTTTTGCGAACCACGTACTACGATCCGTCTCCCTCTCTTGTGGTGCTGACGTTTCCGCTAGCTGTTCATACACCAGTTCGCTTCGGCTTTGGTCCAGTTCCCTTCGAAACCAGGCCCCACATGTCATCCTGTCCTGTGACCCTTACGGCCCACATGCTGCGTTCCGCTCCTCTTTTGCCTCTTTTGTTATTCCATCGATCTCCAAAGAGGACTTTCATTCAAAATTTGGCCCGGTTCCCTTTGCACCTACTTCGACTCTGTTCATCTTTGGTATGATGGATCGGGATCGGCCCCAATGCATCTGTGGTCTTTGTGGACCGCATTCTGCTGTCTGCCTCCTGTTTTTCGGATGTTACCGTTCACCTCCATCCTCTAGTCCTTTGGATACGACAAGGGCGAAACGAATACGGTTTCAGCACGCGAAAGAGCAAAAACGTCTGCTTGTTTGGGGCTCCATTCAACTGAATGGTTGACACCCAGGCCTACGACTATTTTTACCAATTGATCATTTAATATCAATTAGCTCTCACCCACAAAGATCTCTAGACAGACTGTTTCGCCCTTGTCATTGATATTAAATGATCAATTGGTAAAAATTGTCCTAGGCCTAGGTGTCAACCATTTAGTTGAATGGAGCCCCAAACAAGCAGACGTTTCTGCTCTTTCGCTTGCTGAAACCGTATTCGTTTCGCTCTTGTCATTTGCCCTAGCAAGCGTAGCCTAGCTCTCCTCCACAAAGTATTCTCTACTTACGAGCCCAAACAAGGGCGAAACAGTCTGTCTAGAGATCTTTGTGGG
>JAHWFP010205971.1:0-21365 GCA_023313725.1 Lithobius niger | reverse complement strand
ACAGCCCAGTGGTCAGCGTCGTCGGCTCCTAACCAAGAGAATGCCGGTTCGAATCCGAGAACCGACCCGAGTACCATATGAACTCTAAAAAAAAAAGGGTCTGGAAGTTTTTTCGAGCGGTTATGGGTTACTTAAGCCATTATTAATTTCCTTACATAATCCCTGTTCATCCTAAAATCATGGTACCTTTTTAGTGGTTCCTTATTTTAGCTTCCAAACCCAGCTCATTTATAACAGAAACTGCTTTACATAATTAAGCAAGAATTTCGCATTTACCGACGGCCCAAAGTTAATTGTCGTGTGACTAGGGAAAACGCACCTTTCTTTGAGGTAAAAAAACAACCTTCACAGAAATCAGGGCAATAATTATGTACAGCAAGATTAAATTGCTTCTTAATTGAGCAATACTATTCTGGGTGGAATTGGAATAAAATACTGTTTGGCTTAAGTGCATGCAAGACTCGAGAGCGCATTCTCCATGTAACTGAACTCAATTTTAACAAAATCAACTTTGTTGCTGTTGATCTGAAATAAATAATATTTCGTTTTCCTTGGGCTGGCCACATGGGTTTGTTTATCCCTCTCGCTTTCAACGAGGGAGACGTGGCACTTTCCCATATCGTGTTGTGCTCTTACTTTCGACCTCGAGTTGGCCCCAGTCCGGCCAAGGTCGTTCAAAGCTGAGTAGGTTTCTTTACCATTGGCAATCATGTCGCCTGCCGTTTGACCTAGATTTGCTCTAGCTGCGGGAATGAAAGAAACACAAGCGTTATACTGGCTATGTTTTGGCAACTTTCAACATTTTCCCTTTGAAATCCTGTTTCTTGCCTCTTCACATTTGGAAGCAAAGTCACGTTATATAGCCAAACGTGACTTCGATTTGCTCTCATAAGCAAATTAATAAAATAAAAAAATATATATGGAATATCCATGGTTCGATTCGAACAATACTATTTGACATTGTCAAATTTAAACGTTATTTCCCTGCAGTACCAATGGCAACAAGATTTCATCGGAATACACAGTCTCAAAATAAAATATCATATGCATGCTACATACATGAGTCGCCTAGAAACTTGTATGTTTCTGAATACATATCACTGTTTGGTCCCGTGCTGGGAATCAAACTGGCGACCAGGTTATCAAAATCGGTTTTATCATGCTTTTACTTACTTGGTAAAATTTGCATGCTACATAGTAACAAAATAAGCATTAGGATAAGGGAGGGGACAGGATACCTGTTTTATTACCCCGTTAAGTCGTATTCGCTTAACCCCTTGAGTTAAGTTATATTTACTGTTATTCCCAATGAAAATTTTCACTATTGTGTGCCTATTGCGTATTAATATTTAAAATATTATCACATACTCCACGTTTTGGTAGTATTTTTCTTAGTGTCTGCATTTGACTCTAACTTTCATTTTTCGAAACAGCATAACGAGTACTGCAACTAATTCATATACGCAGCTCGATTGATGTGGTGTGTAAAATATATTACGTGTTTATTTGTATTTGTTTCACCCATTTGACTACTACGAGACAGTTTAGACTAACCCATGTGGGAAGCCATCAATCGTAGCTTTTTAAGAAACAACTGTATTCATGTTTGTCTGTTTTCCCTTTTGACTACCAAGTGACAGTTCAAACTTACCAATACAGAAAGCCGTCTATCATGGCATTTTAAGAACCTTGTTTATGTGTGTCAACCCATTTTGACTACATGTTCAGGTCGAACCTAGCAGTCAAGGTTCCGCCAGCAAACATGAATTTTAGAAATTATTGCGTTGCCTCACAATAAATATGTTATACTGCAGAATTGTGCTCTGTACAATCCTCGACCCTAATGTCGTGCGATGCTCTAGTGACTCGTATTCTTTACTAGAGTGCTTGTTATAAGAGCGATTTGTCTGTAAGGCTATTGCCTTTTTAACGAGCTCTTTTGCCTGGCAAAAGAGCCGTTTTATGCCTGTGCTACCTACATTGGCCCTCCTGAACGTAAGCGACCAATACACAGACGTAACCAGAAGCTGGAATTCTAAAATTTCAGAAACCTACGATTTAAAATTAAATCGAAATGCAGCAATCAAACAGCGTTTTTTTTTTTTTTCGTATGTGTTGCTTATAAAAATATTATTTTCTCGAAATTCAAGTTTCCAATAATCAGCAGTATTGTATCTAAGCGTTGCAATTGCAAACTGTTTAACTTATATTAATATTTTTTCTTTGGTATTTTAAGCATTGCGATTGCAAACTGTTTAACTTAGAATACTGTGGTTTTTTTTTTTTCGTATATCCAAGCGTTGCGATAGCAAACTGTTTAACTTAGAATATGCAAGGCACCCATGAAATTTTCGGTATTTTAGCATTGCGACTGCAAGCTGTTTAACTTAGAATATGCATGACATTCGTAAAAAAAATTTTTCCGTTATCTAAGCGTTGTGATTGCAAACTGTTTAACTTAGAATATGCACGGCATCCGTAAAATGTTCGGATATCTAAGCGTTGCAAATGCAAACTGTTTAACTTAGATTATTCATGCTTCCGTAAAATTTCCGGCATATAAGCGTTGCGAATGCAAACTGTGTAACTTAGCATATGCCTGCTAATTTAATTTTGAATATCTTGTTCAGAGCGGTATGGTGACTAGCACCGGAAGTCAAATCAACTACATTTTTTTTTCAATTAATGGGACAAATTTCGTCCGACTTCCATGTCACTGAGTGACAGTGTAACTACAGTCCTAGTTACCCTGGGTAAATCAATAATACGAGTTGGCCAGACTCCATCATTGATTCACTAGCAGTCTGCACTTACAACACTAGGTATCACATGTGGTTGTTGCCAACCAGGAAAAAGTAATTTCCAGCATGCGGTAGATCTTTCAAGGTAATTTCACTACAACTTGAATAAACATGTGTAATCTGTTCCTTAGGAACTTACGTGTGAGGTACTTTGAAACTTAGTGTAACCTTTAAATTGAAGTTACTTCTGGCATTCCAGATCTTAAGCGTACCTCACCTGTTGGCATTTTCAAGGGTGAGTCGTCCTGACCTATATTGACCATCCCTTTTACTTGCTGATGGTTGCCCCTGAGCCTGGTCACTCTCTCTGCTGAGGGAAGGGGGTCGACAATAAACAAAAGTGGTCGGTGGGTTGAAAGGGTTGGGGGCACGGCTCTGGGCCATGCTGACTTGATCTGACCTCAAAATGCGGCCTGGTCGAGGCTATGTAAACAATAGCTGATGGTCACTATATGGTGAGCAGAGGGGGTGAGCTAGGTCCCTAGGAAAAGAGACAGCCCCTTTTTGTGACGTCTAGCCTGAACTTTGCACCCATTGGTTTTGCCAATGTCCGTTTTTGGGTCACAATATTTCGGACCTGGGAAAATTCGGTGATTTTTCCCGCACACGAAGTTGTGTACTTCACTCGACGGTTCACTTTCCTTTCGCTCTTCAAATTATCTTGTCATGGATCCTCCCCACAAGAAGAGAAGGACTACGCCAAAAGAGGAGCGGAGCGCGGCATGGAACATGCCTCGGTACGTGAAGGACTTTCTACGTCTGCTGTCTTTGAACTTGTTGCTGTTCTCGATCTGTATAGATCATTATTTATACTGTGAAAAGACGCCAGCTTTATTCGATGAGTGTCCCCACCGATCTGCTGAAGAGGTGCCTTTTTCGCCGGTGTTGCCCCCTTGAGGACCCCTTAGATTACGTGCTCCGGTTATTCTTCGTAGAGGTGATCCTCGAGAACCCGGGGCAAAACGTTCTAGTAGATGGTGCCCCTCCAGAGGAGACTGCATTAGCGCAACAAATGCGATTCAGTGGACACTTTCTCCAGTGCAGCCCTTTGACCGCCCGGCAGTGTTTGCACTGTCGGTATTTAACGTACCCTCCATTTCCTCGGGACACGGAACAGTTTTCCTCGTATTTCTGGCGGGGGGTGAATGCAGAAAATACATTTTTTATGCAGATGAACTTGCACCGGGCAATAGCCCGATTCAACAACGCCACCCGCCGGCTGGAAGGTGCCCCAGCAACCGACGGACTATTGGACGACATCGCTTCGATGTTCCACGACTATCTGCCGGAAGGTTTGCCGCCGCTCCCCGGATCTTATCCGCATCGGACATGTTCAAGATCCGGACGTCCCATTCATCGCCGATGCGGGAGCATCCCTTCTGTCATGATGGGTAATATGGTAAGAAAATTAAGCTTAAATCGCATAATATTGAGATAAAGATTTAAATGAGCTTTTGGGAAGTTGTTTAAAAGGAAATGTTTTGCATAAACAAATTTGATATTATCATTTCCACTTCCAGCAAATCAAAAAGTAATATTTACTAGCCAACATGTGAATAGAATTTAAATTTAACATCACATGATGAAAATTTTGATAGAAAAGAAAATTAAATAAATAAGAACTTTTCTATCAAAATTTTCATCATGTGATGTTAAATTTAAATTCTATTCACATGTTGGCTAGTAAATATTACTTTTTGATTTGCTGGAAGTGGAAATGATAATATCAAATTTGTTTATGCAAAACATTTCCTTTTAAACAACTTCCCAAAAGCTCATTTAAATCTTTATCACAATATTATGCGATTTAAGCTTAATTATTGACTGTAATGCATCTAAAAAAAATCTAATGCGATTTATCCATTTGAAAATACATTATTGATTCTTGAGCAAGGAAATATGTCATTTTCGACAAGTACTTTTTTTTTTATAAGTGTTTTAACTTTAAATCAATGGTTTTCAAAAGTAAAACTGAGTTACTTTGAAGCAAAATGCTTATTCTAATTTTGCTGGTATAGGCTCTATGAATTCTAGGCCTTTTTGGTAAGTTACATTTACATGAAATGGTATAGAATCAATTTCTATTTATTGATATGTTGTTTTATTAACAACGTAGTGCTAAATTATTTGAAGCATTGGAAGAGGAATTTCTACGAACTGGTCTAAAATAATTGCAATTGCAATTTTCGTTTCATGATCCATTTCCTTATGGATGTGAAATGCAAATATTGCTTACTATTAGTAATAATTTTAATTTTATAATTCATGTCCTTATGGATGTAAAATTAAATAGTATAGCATAGCTATGTACAGTTCGTTCAACTTCCGTTTCATACCAGTTTGATAATTCATGCCTTTAAAATAATTAAAGTAGCATTTGCTTAGGACCTTCATTTTGTTTCTTTCTTAAATTTAAGAAATGAATGTCCTTAAATGTTTTTTATATTCTCAATTTGCGAAAGGGAATCAGTGCCATGTAATGATGTTATTATTTATTTGTATAATAACTTTACTGCGGCTAGATAGTCCGAACTAATTTTATGAAACTGGTTTCCTAAATAGCCTATTATTTATTTATGTGGCACAGTTTCCGTTTCAAGAATAAAATGTTATCTAGAATAACTAGAGTGTGAGTGAAATGAAAGTTGTGAAACTATTCAGTAGGGGGAGGGGGGGGGGTGGTATTTTAAATTTTAGTAAAATTTGTATACCGTACAAGTTTGTATAGTACGTATAAGTTTTAAATGACATAAAACATTAATTTTGAATGTCCGGTGACCATCCGGTAAATATTTGGAATGTATCTTTACAAAATTCCTTGGTTTTGAACGTTTAGCCGCAATGGGCGCGGCAGCGCGAATTAAGCACTAAGGTGTATTAGGCTCTCTGCACGTAGAAAAATTAATTTCTGCTGCGCGTTTTAACTCTAAATAGTGGTTTTGAAAGGTAGTTATAACCTTTAGACTTAGTAAAAGGGAATATTTTACTTGTTTTTATTTTAATTTGGGTTAATCGTTAAGTTCTTTTAACTGGGGGTGTGGGGGGGGGGGGGGGGTAGTATCACTCACGAAGTTGTCATGCAGTTATAACAATTATGTCGGGAAGGAACATGTTCCAGATGTTTTCATATGCTTGAACATCCTAATCCCTTATACCATTTTACAGTGATTTCCCTCCATATTGTTCCTATGAACGTGAGAGAAATTAAGGTAACAACGTGTATCGCTATATGCGAACGTTTATACTTACAATGAACCAATTTACATGTCAATTTCACATGCATTCATAATTTTATGAATTGAATTTTAATCTGTGTCGTTCAATTTCTTTATTTAAGATGATCCTGATAGCGACAGCGGCGATGATTAGCGCCGTTGCCGTTGCCGTGTCTCGACTGCCCGCTACAAAATAAGCGGCGCGGTCGAGTACGACATTGACCGCCCTGCATTCAGGGGTGTTTAATTTGTATTTATTATATTTTTTTTTTCTATTTTATTATGTGGTTAAGGGAAATGTCATGTTTCTTTGCTGTGAAAGTACTGTACCTGGCAATTTTAGCATTGCTGTCTCAGTGATGCTGTTGGTTGCTTGAGACTTGAATGGCTGCCTCAGTTGCCCTACCACGCATGGGCGGGCGTGTTCCTCCCATATAAGCTGGCGGCTACGAGGGCTCGCCATCTCTTTGTCTCAAGCCGCCATGCGGCTCGTTCTGTTGGTTCCCGTCTTTCTTTCACCCGCCCTCTGCTCTCGCCACGTTCTTCGGCCGTCTCCGGTCTGCCCGTAGCCGGGACGTCGCCATCGAATCGTGTTGTTGCTCAGACCTTCCGCTTCAACCACCCCGGCACCGAAGCTCCACGTCTCAAGGATGGGCTGTGAAGCCGTTGTGAACTGGATCGTCCATCAACGGCCCCTGCCTTTGACCCCCTACCGTCTTTCGTCTGCCTCGCCTCTGCACACTCCACTCCTGACTCGTCTCTGGTCGGTCCATTGTCGGGACGTCATCATCGAGTCGGGGTTGTTACTCCGGCCTCCCGCCTCTCCATCCTTGGCATTGAAGCCCCTCATAGGCCCCGGCCCCAAGCTCCCTGCCGTCCTTTGTCCGCCTCGCCTCGTCACACCCGTCACCGGCTCCCGCCCTTACACGCCGTGCTTTTAGGCCCGTCTTCGGTCTGCCCATAGCCGGGACAGCGCCTTCTAGTCGGGGTGGCTGCTACCTAACTGTGCTGTTCAGACACCGTTGTGCCCAGGTTCTCCCATCAATGGCCCCTGCTTCTGCCGCCTCGCCGTCTTTCATCCGCCATGCAGCAGTGCTGGTTTCCCGCACATTACCCTCGTCCTGTCTCCGGTCCACCCCTAACCAGGTCATCACCGTCCAGCCGGATTTTTTGCCTGCCTCTCCTTCTCGCCCAGATGCCTGACGCCTCCATTTCACCGTACCTACCACGGAACCTGTTGGACCCGGATCATCCCTCAACGGCCCCTACCTAGACTCCCTGCCGTGTTTCGTCCGCTACTCTATGTCAGTAGCTCTCCGCACGCTCCCTGGCCCGCCTCCGGTCTGCCCATAGCCGGGACGCCGCCGTCAAGCAGGATCTCTTACTAGCCTCCTTCTTCAAGCAGCTGAAGACTCAGACTCACCGGACCGTCCGGGGAAACTGTTCCGAACTTGATCGTCCAACGACAGCCTCTGCCTCGGGACCACGGTAGTAGCTTTCCGCTCCTCGGCCATCTCCGGTCTGCCCACAGCCGGGATGCCGCCGTCGAGCCAGTATTGTTACTAACCTCCCTCTCTCATGCAGCTGAAGACCCCGTCTCACCAAACCGCTCGGAAAACCGTTGTGAACTGCATCGTCCTTCAACGGGCCCTGCCTTGGCCCTCTCGCCGTCTTTCGTCCGCCACTCCGCGGCGGTAGCTTTCCGCTCCTTGGCCCGTCTCTGGTCTGCCCATAGCCGGGACGTTGCCGTCAAGTTGGGTTTGTTACTTGCCTCACCCTCTTTCATCCAGCTGAGAACCGCCCCCCCGGACTGATCTGAATAGTTACCTACAATCATATTGTATGATTTACGCAAACCAAAATTGCAGCACAAATTCCCAGTTAGAAGTTGCACTACAGGCGAATTTTCGGTGATATCACCAGTAAAGTTACTTGTGAGTCTGTCACCTTCCTCAGGCCACGAAACTACTACTTCATATAATAAACAACTTAACAACAATATAATACACAACAATAACTTTACTGGTGATCACCGAAAATTCGCCTGTAGTGCAACTTCTAACTGGGAATTTGTGCTGCAATTTTGGTTTGCGTAAATCATACAATATGATTGTAGGTAATTGTTTAAAACACCAAAGTAGACTATCACTTAAGATTTTCAATGATCTGAATAGCCGTTGCGAATTGGATCGTCCGTCAACGGCCCCTGCCGGAGCGCACTCACCGCCTTTCGTCCGCCACGCCGCATGGCCCACTCAACTCGCCTCCGCCACCCTTAGCCGGGACGTTGCCATGAAGCCGGGATCGCTATTTTTTCTGTTCCTGTCGCCGCCGTGACACCTCCCATTCTTCGGCCCGCCTCCGGTCTGCCCATAGCCGGGGCATCGTCGTCGCATTGGGACTACCGATCTGGCTCTTCGTAGTCCACCCATCGCCGACCCTTCCCCCCGCTCCTCTGCCGTCTTTCACCCGCCTCGTCACCGCTTTCAATCCGCCCCCGCCGAGGCCGGCCTGCCGTTGGACCTCCCCACCTTGTCTGGCTTCAAGGTGTTTCTTTCAGATATTGGCCGATCCACCATCGGTCACTGTCCTCCCTAATCCATCATTCTTATACGCCTCATCACGAATTCCTGCTCCCCTCTCGCTCCACCCGGATTTTTCCGTCGGGCTCCCCGTAATCGCCTAAGCCTTCATGACGCCCCCGCCCCGCATGACCCCGAAAGACGGCCGCATCCATACCCCTCGTTCCCTTTCTCTCTCGTATCTTTCGCCCGGCCAATTACTCTCCAACCATGTCGGTTAACTTGCGGCCAACGTCCTTCCCATGTACCTCTTCACTGGCTTCCGTAGGACGCCAACAGCCCGCTAAACCCATACTTCTTGTTCCGCACTCGTCTTTCAACCGGAATCCTGCCATTTTTGTCCACGGAAGAAACCCACTAAGAAGTCGTTCTCCACCACGTTCTCCACCAGCTCTTTCATCCGCCTCGTCGCTTGCCGGCCACGTCACCAACATAAGGTCCTCTTCCGGCCCCCTTCCGCATCTTGTCCGGTATTTTTTCGCGCCATGCCCAGATTCTGGCCCTTGGACCAGCTGGACATCTCGCAAGCAAAGCAGCCTTTCCTCCACAAATCCTCAGCTCCTTCCTCCGCCGCTTCTTGCAACCCGCCTCTACCTTGCCCGTCCAAGCTGCCGCGGGTCCGCGCCCCGACGCTACCCTCCGATCCACCTCGCAGCTGGTGCAAGCTGCCTACCCGCCTACTAACGCATGAGCCGTCCCTCACCGGCGGCCCCTGCCACCACCGGACGAAAGCTGCATTATCCTCGTTCCAGCTTCTACCACCAGGCGCGCCACCTCACTCCTACCTCGCTTCCGAGTTCTTCCCGCCTCCCACCTCCGGGTACTTCTTCCCAATGTTTAGCGTTCCGATTCGTTCTAACCATCATCTTGGTTTTCATGCGCCACCGTCTTTGTTTCCTTCAACCTTTCCACAATGGTTAAAGCAAAGAAGCCGATGTCCTTCTCGGATGAACCCGATGTCTACTTCGGCCGTTCACCAGTCATTGACAGTCCAGGCAAGTAACACTGCCCAGGCGTTTTTAACCCCAACCGCATTGACCCCCATCGAGTCTGCCAGTTTCATTGGAAATGCAATTATTTTGATCGACCCTGTGCCATTTGTGTCACAATTCCCCTTAAAGATTGGCAAGTTATTGCCCACCGCCAGATCTTGTCCGCCACGAGAAAAAGGCAAGAAAACATCCACAAAGAAATAGTGAAGAAATTTAAGTCCGACACTTCCCCTGTTACGCAATCACCCGATTCAACCGTAACAGCGGTCCCGATGACCCCCGGGAACAATGACAAATGTTCTACCCCATTATTTCAGCAATCTTGGGCCCACACCATTACGTCTTCTGACACTCCGGCCAGCGTTACAACCCTGCCTTCTCCTACTCTTGACCCCTCTAAACCCTGCAATGATGCCCCCATTATTTTTGACGATGCTCCCTCTTTACCATCCATGGAACTTATCCCTGATCTTGCCATCCCTTCAGGGGCCACCATTGTCATTCCTGCCACCCCTTCTCTCTAGGTCAACAATCTGACGTGGTGAACGACTCTCCGTATGTCGATTCCCCAGCACCGTCTGTTACATCCCTTTCCCCTGCCGACTCCCCCTCGTCAAGCAAAGCCACTGCCGCCCCTCCGGGAAAGAAGGACTCACCCTTATATAGGCTTGATCACGAGGAAGTAGTTGAAGTTGACCACCAAAACGTATTTTCTACCCTTTATCACAAGTTTCGTCTAAACGTACAAGCCCGAAGTCAATTCAAGCGTAACACCAAAAAAGTCAAGCCTTACCTCCTGCACCTCCAGGACATTATTTTCCAACAACGCTCGCAAATCTCCCTTCTCACTTCCGAAAATTCCAAATTAAAAACTGACAACGCCACCCATCTCAAGAAACTTACGGACAATATTCTGGTTGATGCGCTCCACAATAAACCTGCTCCAGTTTCTTCTCCCTTGGAACAACCCTCAACTTGGACCTCACCCTATCGAAGACCTACACAAGTGTGCTCCACACTACCCTCGCCCCACCTTCTTCACGCACCCTGCACGTTTCACCTCTCCATTGGATCCTAGACTCCCGTCTAACTTCCCATACCGCCCCGCAGTGTTTCACGATGAAGGGATCTCCGAACCCAAGTCTGACCCTTCCGTAATTAACAACCAATGCCAAAATCACATTGCCAAGGCGTGGGATGCCATAACCTCAGTCTCTCTCTCCCACAACCTGCAATCTTACTCCATGTGGCAATTCGATGACGCCCATCATTCTCGTCCGGTGCTTCCTAACATGGTGGCACTCTCCTCTGTTCCCACTCCTGACATTCCTTACACCCCTTGCAGAGCTAAAGCTCGCCATTACTGCTTGGGGTTACGCTCCCACCCATCTTCTCCTTAACCCTTCGAATCCTTACCAGCGTCACACCTATCCTCTCACCTTTTTTTCCCCCCCCCCCCCCCCAAAAAAAAAAAACTAACAAAGAATTTCTTTTCTAAAAAAAAAAACTTCCTGACGCCGGTTATTTTACATCTCCATCTTTCTGTATCCTAAAAAAAATTATTATTACCACAAAATTTAAGCCCTATTCTCCCCTCTCCTTTGAAGTGCTTCTGACTACGTTTTGACATTAACGTCATCTCCTCCCTCATTCTGGAAAGACCACCTGCAACGCGCCGTTCTTCGTGTCAACAATCGGGACGCCACCATCATTGACAGAAGAGGAACTTCTAGTGTCATCCACCGAAGCCCCTCATAGGAAGGTAATTATTCACCTCCCCTTTAAAAAAAAAAAAATAAATACAACATGGAAGACAATTTCCTCACAAGGGAATTTCCTCACAAGACAATTTGCCCCCCCCCCCTTTTTTTTTACCATTCCAAGGGCTCCCTTGTTATCAAACTTCAGTTTCCGCCTCAGTTTCCGCCTCAGTCCCCGGGGAACTCAGTCATAAAGTGCCCGCCACCAAAAGTGACGAGGTCTGTCTGGCAATGCTAAAATTGCCAGGTGCAGTACTTTCACAGCAAAGAAAGAACATTTTGCCGTCCTACAGCCAGGCCGGCTAAAAATGGTTTCTTTGCTATAGAAAGTACTGTACCTTAGACCCTCCCTGCCTCCCCTCACGAGTCACCTTCTGACCATAACGTGAGACATGGCGGTAAGAGATGGCGAGCCCTCGTAGCCGCCAGCTTATATGGGAGGACCACGCCCGCGCATGCGTGGTAGGGCAACTGAGGCGGCCGTTCAAGTCTCAAGCAACCAACAGCATCACTGAGACAGCAATGCTAAAATTGCCAGGTACAGTACTTTCTACAGCAAAGAAACCATTTTTAGCCGGCCTGGCTGGGGGCCGACAAAATGTTCTTTTTATGATCATAGATTTCTTAAAGTTCTTCCAAATTAACCCCCCTGTGGGCTGGGGGTAGAATAAGCCCACCGTACCCCTGCTTGTCGTAGGAGGCGACTAAAAGGGAACCCAAGATCACGGTTTGCTAGTGTGCCAAGGCTCTGCTTGGCGGAGGGTGTTTAGTCCGTCTTGAACACTAGCAACCTCAACACTACGGTTTGCGAGTGTGCCTACGGTGTGTATGGCGGGCAGGTTTAACACCCGTCGCAAGCACTAGTCGGAAAGAGGTGAAGGGACATCCGGACAAACCGGGCCCGGGGTGGCTGCTTAGAGGATGTTTGGTGGTTTGAATCCCCTTTTGGGTTTGATTCCAATTTGCCTGTTCTGGCCACTGGGCTTTTCATCCTCATCCCCCAGCATGTTGGCCGTGTGCTGCAACCTAGTAATCCGTGGAGGTGGCGATCCTTGCTTTCGGGCTTTGGCTCCGTATTCCGGAGGACGGGTGGCCTGGGCGAGCCGGCCTAAGGTCAATCGGCTATGACCTTTCGGGTCCTGTCGATGTGGGGAGGCGGCTTGTGCTGTATCCATCTGTATCACGGACCCGAACTGTTTGGGTTATCGACGGAGGTGGTGTGTATGGCTTCCTTGGTGGCCTCGCCTCTCGGCATGCTTAGGCTGACACCTCTCGGAGATAGACGGCGGTGTTAGCTTCCTGGTGCAGGCCCTGGATATGCGGCTTCCGGCCCTGCATCACCCGAGTGCTGCGCGGGGCTTTATTTTCTGGGGAGCGCACCGCCGCGACTTCTTTTTTGCTTTCAATGGCAACTTCTTCCCCACCCCCCCACAAAAATTTCTTCCCCCCAAAATTCTTCCCCTCCTCGCCGCACTAGCAAGCGCCAGAGGAGAGAACCTGAGATGGTTGGGCCTGGTGCCCAGTTACCAGACCTTAGTAAGAGTCGGGACCAAGTCCCGAAGTTCCTGCTGGTGACAGGCGAGGGCCGAGCTGTTACGCAACTCGGTACATTCGCTGTACACAAAGCTTTGAAAGGGATCTGTGGTTCTGATCCAAAGAGTGTCTCTCGGCTCCGTGCTGGGAGATACCTTGTGGAGGTTGCAGACGATGGTCAGGCGAAGAGGCTTTTGAAAGCGAGTGCACTGGGGTCATGCCCAGTGCATGTCGAGCCGCATCGTACTTTGAACAGCAGCAAGGGGGTCGTGACATGCTTCGATTTAAGGGGTCTCAGTGATGATGTCATCCTGGGCGAACTCAATTCACAAGGTGGTACGGCTGTGAGGCGTTTGACACGGAAAGGTGAGAATGATGCCCAGCCAACTGACACCTTTTCCTGACCTTTGATACGCCAGTTGCACCGCAGTACATTACTGCCGGTTACCTGCGCTTGAAGGTCAGGAGTTACGTACCGAATCCGATGCGGTGTTTCTGCTGTCAACGCTTCGGCCATACCAGCGGCTCGTGTAAAGGTAGGCCTACCTGTGTTTCCTGTGCTCAGGCAGCCCATGAAGGCGCTGACTGTGCTGGCCCGGAACAGTGCGTCAACTGCGGTGGTCAGCACCAAGCCTCTTCACGGGACTGTCGTGTTTATGTTGAGGAACGTCGTGTGCAGGAACTAAAGGTGAAGGACGGGCTTTCCTACTCAGAGGCCCGAAAGAAAGCCAAACTATCGATACCGGCAATTATGCGTTCTTTTGCGCAGGTGTGCAGTGCATCAATGCCTGGCCCAGTTAGTGAGTCTGCTGATTTGGCAGATTTACGCGCTGAGCTAAGGTCTTTGACGAGGACGGTGGGCAAGCTTATTACTTTGTTGACCCTGCAACATCTATCTCTGCAGGGTCTTTTGGGTCCTTCGGACCCAGTTGCTGCCTTGCCATCTACACCTGCCCAGCTTGCAAATGCTTCTGCTCCTACTGCTGTTTCTGCTGCTGCATCTGTTCCCAGGCAGGTTAAAGCTTCAGCTAAGCCTCCGCCTGCCTGGAGTGAACCACAGAAAACGTTGAAGAAGATGGCTCCTGCTTGTAAAGCCTCAACACCACCCGTGAGGACGTCGCCACCAGGAGAGAAGGTGAAACGGTCGTTGAACGGCCAGCTTGCTGAGGGGTCCGTTGTGTCCCCTCAACATCTTGATACTACTTTGCCCATGGAGCAGGGAGAGATTTCCTGTTCCAATTGTCTGGAACTTTTTCCTCCTTCCGAGGACAACTTCGTTCTGAACCTCACTCCATCTTTTGATTCGGGTGAGGATTCGGATGTTTTCGGATCGCCCAGAGGAGGAGTTGAGGAAAATGATTCAGTCTTCAGCCCGCCCTAATGGCTGCGCATGCCATTGTTCAGTGGAACTGCCAAAGTTGTCGGACACGTGCCGAAGAGCTGCGGCTGCTTTTGTTGCATTGGCGACCTCTGTGCTGCTGTCTACAGGAAACCTGCTTTAAGGCGTCAGATAATCCGGTTGTTCGAGGTTATTCTGTCTACCGTCTGAATGCTGACCCTGTGCCACGTGCACATGGTGGTGTTCCAGTGCTGGTTCAACACTCTCAGCCACATGCCAGTGTGCCTTTGCACACTAGGCTTCAGGCGGTAGCAGTTAGAGTTTCTTTCCACTTCGATATTACTGTCTGTTCGCTTTATTTGCCACCAGATGAGGTCTTTGGGGTTGGTGACCTGGAAGATCTGGTCCGCCAGCTTCCTGCCCCTTTCCTGTTGCTGGGCGACTTTAACAGCAACCACGTCCAGTGGGGGGGACCTCATACTGACAACAAAGGGAGGATCCTTGAGGAGTGGATGCAGAGGGGGTCCGTCTGCATCCTGAACGATGGCGCCATGACTCACTGTAATCTGGCCACAGGCAATTGGTCAGAGATGGACTTAGCCTTCTGTTCGCTAGCCATCCCAGTTCATTTCACTTGGGCTGTCACTGCCTATCTGCATGGGAGCGATCACCTCCCCATTGTGTTGTCCACAACACAAGGGGGTTCTGTGGCCTCCAGGCCAGCTCGGTGGGCGCTTAAGCGAGCTGAGTGGTCAGCCTTTGCTGGGGTTGCTGTATTTCTGCGTTCGGTTGAGGACTTTTCTGATGTGGATGAACTGTCCACTTATTTCACTGATGTGGTTCTTGCTGCTGCTCATGCTGCTTTCCCGCGTACGTCCACGCAGCCGAGACGAGTTCCTGTTCCGTGGTGGACACCAGCTTGCGGACTGGCCATTCAGGCCCGCAGGCATGCATTGCGTGCATTTACGGTGAGCCCCACTACTGAAAACTTTATGGCCTTAAACGCTGCCGTGCCCGGTATGTTATCCGTGAGGCTAGGCGTGCTTCGTGGTTGGTTTATATTTCGTCAATCATGCGCTCCACACCTTCTCGGCAAATGTGGAGGAAGGTGCGCCAGATCTCGGGGAAGAACGTGCCTTCCCCGGTGTCGCGGTTAAAGGTAGCGAATGCCGTGATCTCTTCTGTGCCGGATATCGCCGATTGTCTTGCGTCTGCATTTGCGCGGGGCTCGAGTGATGACCATTATGATCCTGGTTTCCTCGGGATTAAGTGTAGAGAAGTTGCTCACTGTCTTGACTTTCGCTCCGATGGGCTAGAGGAGTACAATTTACCGTTTACCTGGCAGGAATTTGTTTCAGCTTTGTCCAAGTCGCATGACTCTGCCCCGGGGCCTGATGATGTTCACTATCAACTGTTGAAACATCTGCCTCTTGCCTCCCAGCAGTTCTTGCTGGGGATGTTCAACCGTGTGTGGGCAGAGGGCTCTATTCTAGCAGCGTGGAGGACAGCAGTGGTCATCCCGATTGTAAAACCGGGCAAAGACCCTACTTCTCCTTCCAGTTATTGCCCAATCGCTCTGACTAGCTGTGTCTGTAAACTTATGGAACGGATGGTCGGTGAGCGGTTGGTGTGGGTATTGGAATCACGGGGATTCTTATCTGCGTCCCAGTGTGGCTTTCGACGGTTTCGATCAACTATCGATCATCTAGTTGCCCTTGAATCAGATGTGAGGGAGGCTTTTCGCCTGCGTCATCATCTTGTTCAGGTTTTCTTTGACTTGGAGAAGGCTTATGGTACGACCTGGCGTTATGGGATTCTCCGTAGTCTCTATGACTGTGGCTTGAGGGGACAGATGCCACTGTTGCTTTCCGCTTACCTCTCGGGCCGTTCTTTTCGCTTCCGTGTCGGGGCGACTCTTTCCCGCCCGTTTGTCTTAGAGAATGGTGTGCCTCAAGGAGGTGTTCTTAGTGTCATCTTGTTTGCTATAGGGATCAACCCCATTGCTCAGCAAGCTGATGATCCACAGTCATTGTTTGTCGATGACTTTGGCCTGCGCTTTCGAGCAGCTCGCATGCAGACCTGCGAGCGGCAGCTACAGCTGGAGATTAACAAAGTCCAGACCTGGGCGGTCAGTAATGGTTTCCGGTTTTCTCCGGACAAGACTGTGTGCGTCCACTTTTGCCGCCAACGAACACTGCACCCAGATCCTTGCCTGTACTTAGGACAGGCACAAATTCCTGTTGTCCCACAGGCACGTTTCCTGGGTCTGGTGTTCGATTCCAGGTTATCTTGGCTTCCACACTTGCGTCAGCTTAAAGACAAGGCTTTGCGGGCGCTTAACATCTTGCGGGTCCTGTTGGGCACTTCATGGGGTGCCGATCGTACTGCCATGTTGCGCCTCTACCGAGCCCTTGTCCGCAGCAAACTTGATTATGCGTGTATAATCTATGGTTCGGCTAGTGACTCGACTCTCCAGATGTTGGACACTGTGCATCACAGTGGCCTGTGTGTGGTGACTGGGGCATTTCGAACTTCTCCAGTGGTCAGCCTCTATGCTGAGGCCTCGGAGCGACCTTTGGCCTTTTCAGTAACCTGTGCGTTTACGTGCTGTGCAATCCAGTCCTGCTTGGTCCATGATTTTTGGGCCAGACTTGCGAGTCGGTAGACGCAGGGTGGGTAAGGGTGACTTCCGCGATAGGCTCCAGCAGTCCTGTCAGGACATAGCCTTTAAAATGCCCTGCGTCTTGAGGCTTGGGGGGATGCCAGTGGCCCCTTGGCTTGTCCCAAGTGGCATTTTGCGCCTCTACCGAGCCCTTGTCCGCAGCAAACTTGATTATGCGTGTATAATCTATGGTTCGGCTAGTGACTCGACTCTCCAGATGTTGGACACTGTGCATCACAGTGGCCTGCGTGTGGTGACTGGGGCTTTTCGAACTTCTCCAGTGGTCAGCCTCTATGCTGAGGCCTCGGAGCGACCTTTGGCCATTCGTCGGCGACAGCTTGCCATTCAGTATCCTGTGCGTTTACGTGCTGTGCAATCCAGTCCTGCTTGGTCCATGATTTTTGGGCCAGACTTGCGAGTCGGTAGACGCAGGGTGGGTAAGGGTGACTTCCGCGATAGGCTCCAGCAGTCCTGTCAAGACATAGCCTTTAAAATGCCCTGCGTCTTGAGGCTTGGGGGATGCCAGTGGCCCCTTGGCTTGTCCCAAGTGGCATTTTCATTTTCGCTCTGGCGTCCCTCCTGAAGGGTTCCACTCTACCAGCAAGGTACTTGCAGGAGTTCCGGCGGCTGTGTTCCCAGTACGCCGGTTATCAGCGGCTGTTTACTGATGGGTCGAATCGGACGTTGGCGTGGCGTGTGCTTGTGTATGTAAGGGAGTAACGGTTGCCCATCCCTTCCATCAGGCTATTCTGTGTTTTCTGCAGAGCTTTTGGCTCTTGGTTTGGCGGTGGAATGGATCCTTGACCTTCAGGGCACGCATTTCATTATCTTTAGTGATTCCATGAGTGCCCTGGAGTCCTTGGCGAATTACAATCCTCGGAACCCCTTGACACAACGTGTTCAATCTTTGCTTTCCCGCTTGCCTGGCCAGCGGAAAACCGTGCTTTTCTGTTGGATCCCAGGCCATGTTGGGATAGCAGGGAATGAGCAAGCTGATTCTGCTGCGAAAGGGGCCCTTTCTGGCCCTCTCGGTAGGGATCTCAGCCTTGTTCCCTCAGACGCCTTTCCAACTCTGCGTCTGAGGTTACACGCTTTTTGGCAAACCTTGTGGGACAGACAGGACGGTAATAAATTACGGGCCATTAAAGGCACTGTCAAGGAGTGGCACTCGGCGTGTCGCCACAGTCGCCGTGAGGAGATTGTGTTGGCCCGTTTGCGCATTGGTCACACCCGACTTACTCACTGTTTCGTTTTGCGGGGGGTTGACCCTCCTGAATGTTATTGGTGTAGACGGCCACTTACGGTCCGTCACTTACTTGTTGATTGTCGCCATCTTGATGGTGTTCGTCGTCGTTTCCATCTTCCACATGACATTGCGCGTCAGTTGGGCGATAAGTCTGTCCTCCTGTCCGGTGTTTTTCAATTTTTGCAGGAGGTACAGATGTATGACAAGATTTAGATTAGGGGTTTGAATAACATCTCTCTAATGTGTGGTGCAGTGGCAACCCGGACCACTGCACTGTGACTGAGGTTGGCGCTAATGACCAAGCTGTCGACGCACCTAAGCCTCAATCCCTCCCCCTCTTCCAAATTAAATGTTCCTTATTAATTTCTTAACTTTCTAAATGAAATCTTAAATTTTAGTCAAAATTAAATTTCCCTGTTCTTAAAATTTCCTCGATTGTCTTATCATTTTTTCCGTGACCAAGTATATTAAATTTATACTTCTTAAATCTGTGATCGTACAATGTTTTTATATGTACTAATTTTGATCATTTTATTTCAGGTAATGTTTTTTATTATTTTATATCTTGGCTTATTGTTTCATTTATGTTGCCATTTTATTTCCTTTATTTACCAGAACCCTGGAATTGTTTGTTGCTATATATTTATACTGATTTTACTTTGTTTTGCAACATTTTCAATTTACTTATTTTTCGTTACCGTGACTTACCGTAAAGGTTTAATTTTACGTCCAAATTGTTTTCGGTTACTAATATTTTCTTCAGTTTCAGTTTTCTTAGTCGAAATTACTAAATTTTAATTTTCTTAAATTTCAGTCATTCAATTATTTCAGTTTTCTTGAACATTTTTTTTTCTGATAAAATGTATTTCAAATTTTCCTTGTGCTATAACTTATGGTTACGACATGGTTACATGTGTTACCTTTCTAGTTTATGATTTTCCATGTCTTTATGTTTGTAAAATTTTGATTACCTTATTTTATTACAATTAACCTTACGTTAATTATGATTTTTACATGTTTTTGTAAATATTTTCCTGTTTATTTTATGTTTCGTATGTCATGTTTATACGTGTTTACGTATATGTATTTTTTTCGTATGACATGTTTGTACATATTTGTCTTATTTTCTAAATAATAGTAGTTTCTAAAACAATCTACGAGTTTCCGTCTCAAAAGTTATTTCACATTACATCCTGAAGCATAATAGACTTAAGCTGTTTTTCATGTATTCTATGCGATGTAAACGTGTTCAGTATCATGCACTGTGAGAATCGAAACTACGTGGGTGACTGGTCTAGCAATCATGCGTTGGTTTCGGAAAGGAACTTCCGTTTTTACTCACTAGGGTCCCCGCGTGCTGATCGCGTGAATGCTCCTTCACGGTGACGCCATGTTTTCTTTGTTCTCTGTTGGATACGCAAAGAATTACTTATCCTTAACGTTTGCCTCTCCAACTGCCGACGCAGCCTGATTTCTGGGGTAGTTTTACTGCTACGGGTATTATAACCATGCGTAGAACCAAGCATTTTTTGTTTATTAAGTTCGTGATCTATTTTACGGTATTTATTTCGTAAATAATCGGCCGATTTTGCCTCGACGCGTTTGCGTTTCTTGGTTGAGCTTGTTTCTGAATCGCTAGCTGCATCGTGGAAGGCATCGTGGTTGAATCTCCGATAAATGGTCTGTCGGATCTTCCAAAAGTTTTGCTATGTTATGTTGTAATTTTATTTCAGCTTCCGTCAAGGTACCGTTAAGCTGCTCTGACAAATCCAAATTGGTAGGTCCGTTAAAAGGAACAGGTTGGTTATTCGTTCTTAGGAACCATGGTCTTAGATTGTTCACTGTGCGCGAACAACTTTTAATGGATCCAAAAAATGTACAATACATTTTTAACATCATTAACAAATTCCATAATCCTGAACGGTCCCGTCCAAGCACGAAGTAATTTCGGTGAAATTTGTTTAATTGGCAAGAAGGCGCGTAATAATACGTAATCGTCCACTATGTAGCGGTACGGACGTGCTGTGCGACCATAAAAGTTTTGTTGTCTCTTAACTGCTTTCCGAGTATGCGCTCGAGCGACTCCGAATGCTGCTTGTAGTCTACTCTCTAGACGTACTATAGTGTCATCACTATCATAGCAGATTCGTGATGGTTCGAAAGCTAATGCACTCGGCAATCTAAATTCGGAACCATGATGTAAATAGTGTGAGCTAATTATCGTGGTTGAATTAGGACACGCGTTTAGTGCTATAGTCACTAATTCTAAATACTCGCACCAATTTTCTGGACAATTTGCAGAAATTTTACGTAATACTGTTTCTATTCTCTTATTTGCGGCTTCTACCGTTCCTCCTACCTACGAAGTGTTAGGAGTGAAGTTTATCTGTTTAATATTGAACAAATTTGACAATCTTGCCACAATAGCGTTGTTTATCTCACTTCCGTTGTCTCCGCGCAGTTGCTCGGGTGCTCCAAAATTAGCTAGGAGGTGAGAAAACTACTTATTGGCTATTGTTTCTGCTTTCTTATCTGGAATTCCGACCGCAATTACATAACGACTGAAGTCGTCAATTAACGTCATTATGTAAACGTTCCCGTGAACGCTTTTATTCAAAGGTCCAATGAGATCCAAGCTCCAGGAATGACCTGGTCTCTGTATGGGTTGATAGGCTCTTAGCTTAGCCTTTAGTGGCTTGTTACGTCTAACGTAAGCTTGACATACTTGACAAGTTTTAACGTAATGTGCAATATCGTCCATCATTTTAGGCCAATAGCAGTATAGCTCTATTAATTCTCTAGTTTTAGTGGCTCCGCGATGTCCGGCGCCAGGTGTGGAATGGTAATCCCGGATACAATAGTTCTGTAGAGATTTTGGTATACACATCTGTGCTAGATTGTGCATACGGCCTCTATTTAGGTCTGCTAGTCGAATTCTGAATAGAATTCCGTCATAATCTTCATAAAAGATGTTCTGCTTGTTAGAAGCGTCGATCAGATCTTCAGATGACTGATCTTTTAGACGTTTAATTATTTGGCCTAAGAATGGATCGTTTCGTTGCTCCGCTGCTAGGTGTTGTCGCGTCTAGTCAGGGAACTGATTGCCCAACACAGCGACTGGTATCTCTATACAAGATAGCAGTCGGAAACCGCTAGAAGTCGGCCCGACTTGTGACGTAAGATGAATTCATATTCCCTAAGTTGAACTAAGATTCTTTCTAATTTGGGGAGGGGG